>MU224036.1:341145-353553 GCA_018584345.1 Thuja plicata
ATTCAAGGAGAGCATCCAGATGGGGATAATAGCATTAGCCCGGGTATTTGGGCAACCCTCCGCCCAGGAGTTTTCCAAATGGATGTACTATTTCCTCCTCGACATCTCCACCAAGGGAGAATTCTTCGACTGGGCGACAATAATCTCCAATCACGTCGACTCCCAGTTCCTCCAGGCGGACAGGAAGAAGAAGTTCTATATGTCTTCTTATGTTTTCTGGGCCCTGACCCAACAGAGGCCCCATTCCGATGGCCTACTTACAGATGGCGTTCTCAGGATTGGCCTGGGATAAAAAGCACCGTGGGACCATTTCCCACAGATTCAATGGGAGGCCAGCTTACCCAGTTTCTGTCGAGTAAATGATTCGTTCGTTTACTATCACCTGCTCACACCCACCCGGGACGCTGGATACCGCCTATCCACTGAGGCGATGAAGCTAGTTAGTAGTTATGGGCACTACTATATCCAGTTTCAGCAGCATACATACATTAGGGTCGCCGGCTTCTCTGGGAAACCCTACTTGTTGCCCAAGCATTGTGGGGACAAGATCGTGCTGCTAGAATATTGCCGGCAAATAATGGAGTTGCATGCCTTCTTTGCACTCAAGAAGGTCCCCAACATCCCGTTCCCAGTTACCTATGGGAACTACACATGCAGTCTGGCCGCTGCGAAGGAGGCAGACAATGAGCTGAAGAGTTACAACTTATAAAAAAATTATCTGGCGCGGAGAAATTTTGATCCGCATGGCAGAATTGCAACAGCAATGCCCTGGGCTTCAGAGCCCCATTATATACACATGAAAGACTTTTGGGCTGATTGCCAGGATGATGTGGAGGTGCGGAGCAGGCACTATATCAGAATGACAGCCGGAATAATGCAGGAACTGAAGCTCCAGAGATTCCCTCTGGGCTTCTCTGACGCTGCCCCCACCATAGATCCCCAGTACAAAGAAAAGGGGATCGTTAAAATGGCACTGCCGGCAATGGATTGGGCCGCCCAGGAGGGGCCCACGATTGAGGACTTCACTCGAGAGGTGGTCGAGCGAAGTCACGCCTATTTCAAAAGGGTGTGCCCCGGGAGTATGCGTCAAGCTCCCCGACCGGTGCCACAATTAGCACCACAGCCGGTACCAAGATTGACCCCGGGGGCCGGGACTTCTTCACAAGGCGCAGACAAAGGAAAGAGAATAGCTATAACCCCCTCCGCGCAAGAAGTCTTGATACAATAATAGATCAAGCAGTCTGTGGCAGCCTCCCAGGAAATGAGGGAGTAGTTAATAACGAGGCTGGCCACTCCCCCGCTCATGGCCGGACCAATTCGTCCTCCATCCTCCCCGTCGCTGGCAGCCTTGATGGTGAAGGCAACGGGGGTGGATCCCATGGAAGCAGGAGCAATAGCCAATGTGGGGCCACCTTTGGTCACCTGGAGGAAGAGGAAGCACATCAAACAGGCCAAGGCAGAACCGGTACCGACACCAAGGGCATCCCTCCCCCGAGAAGTAGAGATCCTTTCTTCCAGTTCCCCGGAACCGGAGAAAGAAGTAGAGCCTACAGAGGTCTCAGCCAGTCCCCCTCCGGAGGAGGAGTTTGATGTATTTTCAATCGATGAGTTTGGAAATTTGCAAGGGGACAATACACAAGCAGGGACAGAAGTCCCAGAGAAAGAACAAGAGGCTGCGGACCCAGAAGACTTGGAACAAAAACTTGCACAAGAACAAGAGTAGGAAGCAGAAGAACAAGAGCCAGAACTAGAGATTATCTCTGGGGCTCAAGCATTGTAAGGTCTGGGAGTGGACCAATTAAAGCCAAGAGAAAAAATGGCATCCGCTGGGGGAACCGAACCTTCGGGAATAACTGTAACCCCAGCCGCCATGTTCCAGGGGCCACTCCCGGGGGAAAACTTCGGGCAGGTTATCACAGCGGCCCAAACTCTAAATCTTGGCCCGATACCTCCCCTACTACCCACAGAGGAAGAAGCCCTGGCTGAAGAACTAGAAGAGGAAGAGCAGCTTGAAGAAGAAATCCCCGAGGAAGCCTACCAGGGTCCAGATCGAGCGATTGACATACAAGACTAGGCTAAGGAGATGGAGGTTGAAAAGGATGTTTCTACAGAAGAAGTTAGGGCAGGGAGAGGAACGGATGAGGCCCATGCCACCGAGGAGCAACAGCCACCGGAGACTGGGAAAGAATCAGGAGAATAAATTATGGTAGGAAGGCCACCTCTCCCACCTCAGTGGCTGGTTGAGAGAAAGAAAATAAAAGCTCAGTCTGCTCCGGTGATTCCTCTCTCCCTGGCCGAAATGATGGCCCAAGTTAAGGCCCCGCCGAAGGCGAAGAAAGCCCAGACAGTTCATACTCTGCGAATTGGGCCGGGCGGATAAAC
The DNA here is from genome assembly GCA_018584345.1 of Thuja plicata. NCBI lineage: Eukaryota > Viridiplantae > Streptophyta > Pinopsida > Cupressales > Cupressaceae > Thuja > Thuja plicata. The sequence goes on from MU224036.1 coordinate 343,528, forward strand.
CGTTGCCATTGTGGCAACACCTCCCCCAGACGCTGATGAAGCAACTGCAGATCCTGTAGATTACAATGTTGCAAAGGTGTCCCTAGGCAAAAGAGGAAAGCAAGGTGAGGTAGACTTGCTTAAGGAGGCAGCAAGGGCAGTTGAAGCCTGATACGAAAAAGAGGCCCAGAGGCTCAAGGCCGAGAAAGAAAAGAATGAAAATCTTATGGGATTACTTACTGAGCTGGCCAGACCCATTAATGTCGCCCCTCCAAAAACCTCCACATCAGAAGAATTATCACAGAGTGACATAGACTCCCTGCGAGTAATGAAAAAGAAGGCCTAGGCAGTGGACGAATGGATCGCCCTGCAGATAGGAAACACCCAGCATTTCCTGGTGTCCACTCTCCCAGATTTATACACGGCCTGGAAAGTTATCCATCAAGCGGAAGCGCTTATTGACCAGTGGGAGAGTGACGCCGAAAATTACCAAGCGTGGAAGGTAGAGCTCGAAGAGATCCTCACCTTGGGAGAAGATATAATTTCCGAATCTAGAATTCTGGGTGAGGAATCGTTTGATTTTGTAAGAACTCAGCACTCCTGACTTGACCTCACATTGTAGGTAACCAAGCAACTGGTAGAGTCCTTGCAAGAAAAGGTAAATACTGTGAAATATTCTTCTAATTTATACAAGTCTTTTATGATAAAGGCTTCCGGGGTTGATCCCTTTAGCCCAGATACATATACCCCCGAAGATTCAGTTTTGGGAAGTTTTGATGAAATAAAAAAATCCCGGTACCAATCCCCGGAGGGGATAGATGGGGCCCAGATGGCGAAACTAACCAAGATGATACTTAAGGGTCATGATGCTGCAAGAATGGCATATGAATTTAAAGGAAATGTTCCAGACCTGGGGGAACAAGTTGAAGTGGCCAGGCACTGAAGGGCCAGCCTAAAAGAGATAGATGAGGATGGCATTTCTCGCCTCCTCCAAGCCTTCAACGATAATAAGCAACCTTGTGCTTTCTCCGGGGGCCGGTGAGAACTCAAGTGTTGAGCATTCTTTATTCTGAGTATTCTTTATTCTTTTGGGGCGCAAGTTCCCGGATCCTGGAGTCCCGGATCCAAAATTTTGTATTCTTCAAAGTGATTCGTGTCCCGGTCCCTGAGGCCGACCTGTCACTTTCAGAAGCAGTTAATAAAGACTGTCAGAGGGTAGTTGGCCACATCAAGAGACATCAACTTGGCAGTTGGTTTTCTAACAGGGTTGTCTTCTCGAGGCGCCGCTCAGGGGTACATGTGGCACATTGGAGACAGGGCGCCGCATTTCCCATTTATGAGGCATGTAGCCTCAGTCTTCGAGGGACCTACTTCCTTCTTTCTCCTTTTCGGTTCTCTTCCCGAGACCGATTCTTCCGATGTATATTCTTATCTTATTCTTCTGACATGACAGACCTATTCCATCTCCAGGTTTTTTGTAGGGTGGCGCAGGTAGTACCGGCCCCCGGATATTGTATTCTATTGATGATATTGTATTTTATTGAAGCATAAGGTAAATAGGGTTAGGGTTAGAAAAGAGTTGTATAAATAAGCAAATCGGCCCATTTCCAAGGGTCGGTGAAATTGATGATTTTATTGTCCATAGCAATAGCAAAGTGATTTCTCTTTTTAAGTTACAGAGCTCAATGCTCCATTTGTTCTGTTCTCGATAGTTAGATGCTCCCCTGGAGCCACCATTGTATCACGCACCAGTGCTCGCTGGACTGAATATTAATGAAGAAGGAATAATTCTTGGCAATGATGTTGTTGGCATTCCTACTTCTGAGTTAATGGTATTTCATGTTTTGATGTTCTTTATGTCTTTTACTCTGGTATGTTAAAGTAGATTAACGACCTCTTTATTCCCGCTACTGATAAAATGCTAGCTGATGGCTATGTGTTTCTTCGGTATTTAGTGTATTTTACCAGAGTATTATTGATGTTTCGGACATTTCAACATGACTATAGTTAGATGAAATATTTCTAACCCTGCAGGATCTTTTTCATTTTATTTGCTAAGTATAGAACGCTCAGAAGAACCTTACCTTGATCGAATCTCCGGAGAAGATGAGTTGAAGAAACCAGCTATCCCCCTCGAAAATAGTCACCTCTCCCGACCAAGCCCCGCACCGTCGTGACCCAACACCCAGGTGCTTGGAGGCCTGGAGGATTTGTTTCCCCCGGACAACCTTTGCAGGCGGAGTTGGCCGATTTCCCCGGAACCCGGTGACAACTTATGACTGTTTGCAGACCCGGTCAGCAAAACCCCGTCAACACTTACATTGCTTGGATACATATTAGTCCATTTTTATTATAACAATTCTTTAAGAAGAGAAAATAATAATCAACACACATGAAAATTATTCAACTTGGATCTTTATGTTACTCCTTGTCTTGATCTTGTTTGCACTTCTAAGATTGAATTGAACGAGTGTAAACAATAGATTCTAGGTATTTTTAAGGTTGCATGTTTTAATATACTTCAAGTAATTTCCTAACCAAGTTTTCATTTTTATGATGTAATAAGATAATTTCCTGACCCCTTTTCATTTTATTTGTCTTTCTTATTTTTTTTCTTTCTCTTTCTTCATTTATCCATCTTTTGTCTTTGTGTTTTTTTTTCTCTTGGTTTAGGTTTTTAATTGTTTTGGGTAGTTTTAAGTTTATAGAGTTAATAAGATTGATTTGGGTCATTCAAAACCAACAAATCCTAAGTCCTACGTAAAAGTATATGGCTCTATACTATCTTTTTTTCTTTTTTTTCCGTGCTCATTGAGATTTTAGATCCTAAAGGGACCTTCGCACTGAAAAACCTAAAACCTCAAGTACATTCCTAAGACTCGATCTAGAGGTTTTTTTTTAATGTTAGTTTCCTCCCAAAGTTAATGAAGTGTTTTTAGTGGATTTAAGTACATTTAAAGTAATAATAAACACATTTTGCAATATGTAATGTTGTCAAAATAGATATAAATAACAATATACACTATGAAAGTGACAATTCTTAAGAAATCTAAGTATATTATTAACATAATAAATTGAATACACATACACAAATTTTAATTGGATTAACATCATAATCATAGTATTTTCAATATCTTTCAATATAAAGGGTTTCCAATACTTATCTAAATCACATTTCTTGGAAAGGACACTTGCACCCTAGCCATAATTCAATTGCATTGGAATTTGCTATGCAACACCTTAAGGATCTATATAAAAACACAATTCATGCCTATTTGCATGAAAAAGTGCATATCCTCGCATAATTAGGAGTGTCTACTTACACAAAGCCCTAGGCAAGACAATCTAGGGTGTAGTTTGTACTCCAAGTTAGGACACACTCTATGTACCCCTCTCCAAATCCCATGGCCCCACCAAACTACTTTATTCTTCCTTGAGTTTTCTTCATCCCATTTCGAAGTCTCACAAAAATGTTTTATACGAGTCTTAACTTGGGGTGGTTTCTAAACCATCACACCCTTTCATAAAGGTTTCCTTTAATTAATATTTAGTAAGCATAATTATTCCTCTCTTTAAATTATTTTCAAATAAATATTTATTTTAATTAAAGGATCACATTACCCTTTATCTTTTATTTCCTTTTAGTGCTTTCATAACTTTCTTTTCACTTTGGGGAAAAAATTATGATATTTCTTGTGAAGGCTAAGTTAAATTTTGTGTATCAAATCCTTTAGAGATTGTGGGTCTCAAAAGAAGTTGAGATCAACTCCCAAAGTTCCTAGATCCCCTGAAAGACCTAAAACCCACAATGAAAAGAGGAAGAAGAATAAAAATATTCGTCTGAATTTATATCCTCAAAATTTCAAAGTCCTTGAAACTTGAAAATCCCTACAAAAAGAGGTTCGTGTGAAATTATAACTCCGACATAAAGTAAAGGAGGTTTCAGGTCTTTCATAAGTCATATGACCCATTAAAATGAAAGGAGGAGTGGGTAAAAAGAGTCAAAAATTCCCTTGCTTAGTCCTTGAAAATAAAATTGAACTTGCAACCAATAAAAGGGTGGTACAATATTATCTTGGACTCAATATTTTAACATTTTCAAATTCAATTTTGAGTGGTTTTAAGCCATGATTGATTAGAAATAATTCTAATTCATTTTTTTTCTTATTTTAGTAGGATTTTGTAATTTTTTGTATGAACTTTGCCTATTTTCTCTCATCAGCATAACATCACTCACAATAAAGCAAGAATTAGAACATATGAAGATCATGTTGTAAATAGTACATACTAGATATTACTAATGATTAGGAAATCAAAGTTGAGTTCACAAACTTGGTTAGGTGGGTAGAAAATAACAAATAGATAAATATAAAAAATAACCATTTTTTACCTCAACATTTCAAAATCCTATTGTTATCTATTCATGTGTATCTTTTCTCGTCTTAATGAGATTTGTTGCAATGGAAGATGTCATGTAAAGTAGAAATGAGAATTCAATGGTAAGAAATCATTAATTGGCTCAATAGGTCTCATGATTGTAAGATAAATAAACCCTTATGTCCTTCATTGATTCCTTTTTGTAGATTCCAACAATTTTGGTCTTGAATTTAGTCGATTGAACATCCTCTAGCATAAGGATGAATAATATTGGTAAAGGCATATAGATCATTTAGCTTTGACTTCAATCATGAATTGGTAGTGCATTTTTTTAAGAAGAGAGATCTCAATATTAGTTCCTCTTTCCAAATTAGAGAGCTCTACCTTTAACATAAGCTTTGAGTCAACACTTTAAGTACTAGAAAACTATATTTCCTTTCCACCGTGAATAGTACATATGCATGTAGATATCATAATTGAAAATGTCTATGCAGACATCAAAAGGGTGCCTGACAAGACATTTTTCTATTTAATAATTATATTAAAATTTAGAGTATAGTTATACTTTGTTTTTAATTTAATTATTAATTACATTAAAATTTGTAATCATACACCCTTTTGATGCTTGTATAGACATTTTTGTTTCCATCATAGTTGGTATGAAGAGAACTCAAACATTATTTTGACAGATATAAAATGTGTACGTGTTAGATTATTATTGATGTTGATAATCAACAATTCACAAGATGATTATTTCAAGAATTAAATTGTTGTTTAAAGACAAAAGAGAATATGAACAAGATCTATCTCTACGTCTCCAAGAAATAAATTAATTGTTTGCTAGAATAAAAAAATAAAGATAAAATGATATATTAAAAATATGCACCTTCTCATATGCATGGAATCAAGGTTTTCAAAGAAAAGATATATTGACACATCGATAACATAATATTTTAAATGAATATAAGCTAAGTGGAAATTGGGCCCCAAAGTAAATGTGGATTCCCACTTACCAAAGCAATGTCATACATTATGGTTTATTGGTATGAAAAGGGTATTGTACCCAATAAGTTCATCACCTAGGTCATAATCACACATGTCACTTAAGTCTACTTAGGGACCACATAGGATTATTCCCACTTTAAGTGGATAGTTATCACTTCTCCACCATAAATGAATAACTTATCACATTATGTCCCATACCATAATATTAAGACACTTGTCATAATATTATGCTATCATATGTCTCACCTTGGCCTATAAAACCAAGGGTTTCTCATACATTTAAATTCATTCTATTTTTATTCTCGATAGGAATTATATTTATTCTTTTCATGTTGATCTTATCATTTCATTATATGCTTTCAATTAGGCCTCTAAATATTGGTTGGCTATCTCCATGGCCAAATCTAACATGGTATTTGAGTAGGTTGGGTGCCTTTGGTTATTCTATTTGTGAGATCTTGAGAGAAAATCTTGTTCTTTATTGAAGCATTGGGTATGCTCTTATCTTGTGTTTCCATGCAAACTTGAGAATCAAAAAAGTATGGTAGAAATTTAAGGTTCTAGGGGATTCCTCTTTGTAGATTTGTATTGTAGGTCAATATTAGAGCTTTCCTGTGCAAAATTGAGCTCACCTTTATGTTTAAAACTTTTAAGAAAGTCATTGTTCCTTTTATTTCCTCCAAATCATATATCAAAGGCTAGATCTATGAGGGTTTGAAGTTGGGAGGTGTTTACCAGGTCCAAAAGGTAGCTACAATTTTGGAGCATTTTGGGTCAAATATGCCCCTGCCATCTTGTCTAAGAGGTCCAAGAACCCAAAGACCAACTATCTATTTGTCAAAATTGGACACTTTTGCGTGGAGCCCTCATAAAATTTTACCTCCTAGGTCATAAAAACAACATTTAAATAACAAAATGATGCATTGAATTTTTTTAATTTTCTTTTTAAATTGTATGAAAATTAATAAATTATCATTTTTTTTAGAAAAATTAAATAATAAAAAAATTAGAGTTTTTAAATACACGTGCAGACATTGTACCCATGATGTATTGTCTCTATATGTACGACACCACGTAGTGGGTTTACTAGTTGCCTTTAGCCCCAATAATATGCTAGTAGATCTCATAGATTGTCAAGAGAATATTCTATTGGAATATTATCATAACCCAAATTTCTTATTGTTATTTTAAATACAAAATTTGCATGTATATATATATATATATATCTTTGGATCTCGTTCATTCATTTTCACTAGATCATGGATTTTCTTTTTCAACAGTGTGGCCTAAAATGATTAATTTGGAGGGGCAACTTTAAGCATCAACATGAGGAGACTTGAGCGGTTTCAGAGACTATAAATTTTGATATTTTTCATATATCTTCCTTTCAAGAATGGGAAGAAATCATTCATACACCTTTGGTTGTGTTTCTTCCTAAGGGAATAAACATTTTTTAATGATTGTGGACCATCTTCTATATCTATTTTTGAGCATTTACCTTTGGCACACATTCTAATTTAAGGGGGACTACATGGTCTCTTGTCTTCTCCCTTATGGGGGAACATTTTCCCCACACGGGGTTTCGCCCTTCTCAATATTCCTTGAGAATATTTTGTATTTTCTTCTCTCTTTTGGAGAGTATTTTGTCCCCCTTATTTTTCTTCTTTCTCCATTTGTGAGAGATTTTATTTCATTTGTACATGGGTATCTAACATGGCCTACTATCTAAGACCCATTTTGTAGGAAATATGGCAGTGAACAACTGAGAGGGGGGAGGGTGAATAAGTTGTTCCTAAACTTTAAAAACCTTTAAACTTAAAACACTTATTTATGATTTTAATGAGTTAAGCTTGCATGCATGAATAAGAAACACATCCACAACATATAACACAGATTTTTATCATGGAAACCCGAATGGGAAAAACCACGGTGGGGCTTGAACCCACAATAAGTAAATACCTTGTTAGAGGTACAACTTATACAACAGAGGAATTTTTTTGAGAGATATTGGAACATGAGACCATTTATCCAATTACTTCATTGTGTAATTTGTCTATTGTGATGGTATGTAACAAATATGTTTCTTGGTGTTAGGATTTAGGTACCATCAACCTTGTAAATCCTTTAATTTATTATTTTCCTAATATATTTTGTACTTTACCCATAAGAGGTTAAACCGTTTAACCAATGGTGGAGAAAGAGACTGTGTAAAGGAAAAGTTACTTTTACCATTTGTCCTCTAGGAAAGGGATAAAATAGCTAGGAATCCCCTCTTGTAATCTTCTATTTTGAGGTATTTGGACACTTTTTAGGGGTTGTAAGAGCATCTATGATGGTTAAGATAAATGCAAAAAGTTTCTATGACAACACCTATGACAGTTTATGACATAATCCTTCCATATGTGCACATACATGAGAGATGCCTTATGATAGTTGTAAGAGCATCTATAAGTTATTATTTTGGGTGGATTTGACTTGTACCAATGATATAGGGATGAGTTTTTCCAAGTGATTTTTGAGCTTGTTGTTTGGTGATTCCAAAATGGTATGCATCCTCACAAACTCCTGTAAATTGGTGTCTTGAGATAGAGTCATTCATTCAATCTTGTTCAGTTTATTAGGTAATATTGTGTTGCTGAATTTTACAAAGATGTGGAAGTTGAAATTTGAAGATCTCCTTGAAGAAATATATTAGGGGTTCTATGTTTCTGAAGAAAAGAAACCAGCTAACTCTAAATTGTTAAATGAAGAATGAAAGAAAAATTACAAGAAGACACGGGGAACCATTCAGTTGTGTCTCACATACTTTGTCCTATTAAATGTCTCTACAAAAGACACAACCTACAAGCTATGAAGGAAAATAGGTGAGATATACTAATATGAGAGTTTGTCTAACAAGTTGAACTTTTAAAAAAAAGATTATTCTCTAAAAATGAAAGAGGGTGATTCTATTGTTGAACATATGAATGCATTTAGTTTTATTATGCTTGCTTCAATAGATGTTAAGATACAAGATGAAGATAAATGTATCTTACCAATTTTCTCTTTGCCTGATTCTAGCGAAAGTCTTTTTTTTTTTTCATGTGTAGTGGTGGTGCAGAGTTTAAGATGGACAATATTGTCCCCTTACTTCTTTCAAAAGAGGTGAGGAGAAAGACCATGAATTTTGGCTCCTAAGACACCTTGCATGTTCAACAAAGTTCTAAAGACAAAGATCCTAAAGGTGATAAAAGGATAAGTCAAAAGGAAGTTCTAAGATCCCTAGAAAGAGTACAGAGTTAAGTGTTGGAACCATGGAAAAAGAGGGCATGTGAATAACGAATGTAGAAATGAGATAAAGAGTACTAAAGCTTATGTATATAAGTTCTCAGATGAAAATGATTCATATGCTTTGTTTATTTCAGCTAACTCTATTAGTAATGATGCTTGGCTTGTTGATTTAGGTTTTTCTACCATACAACTCCTTATAAGGAGTATTTTCCCGAGTATAGAGGATATGATGGAGCAAAAAAATTTCTTGTTGATAGTACCTTGGTGAATATTTTTGGCAAAGGAAAGGAAACGTTGTGTTCTAGTGATGGGGGATTATTTTCATTGTTAATTTTTTACATATTCTAGATCTTACAAGAAGTTTACTTTCGGTTTTGAAGTTAAATGATTCTCGAATGCATATGACATTCGATAAGTCTTGTTGTAGGTTGGTAAGGGGAATTTTTAGCCATATAATGACTATTTTAACCTGCAAACCAAGTTTTCTTTTCCTTTCTCAACAAATCATCAAGTTATCGCATATAAATCTTTTCTTCAAGATCGCCATGCAAGAAAACAGTTTTTACATCCATTTGATCAGTGGAATTTCTAATTAGATTTATTTCTAACCAAGGCAAAGAGTATTGGAATTTTTTTAAAAGGGTATTAAGATACTTTCAAGGTACTTCTGATTATTGTTTTTTTTTTTAAATCATGGTAGTGATGATGTGTATACGTCATTGGATACACATGATTTGTTGATGCAAATTGGGTAGGTAACTTGGACAGTTGGAGGTCCACTAGTGGCTATGTGTTTGATTTGTTTAGAGGTGTAGTAAGTTGGATGAGTAAAATATAGCCTACATTTCCATTGTCCACCATTGAAGTAGAGTATATGGCTACTATACATGCCACCAAGGAGGCGATTTGGTTACAGAGACTTGGTAATGGTATTGGTTTTGATTGCAGGACAATGAGAATTGGATGTAATAGTCAAAGTTCCATATGTTTGGCCAAAAATCCTATGTATCATGCTTGTACTAAACATGATGATTTTTAGTATCACTTCGTGCAAAACTTGGTTGAGAGTGGACATGTCTTGATTGCAAAATTTACACTTTGAAAAGTGTTGCTGATTCATTTATGAAGCTAGTAACCATGGATAAGTTATCTTGGTGCAGGAAGACCATGGGCCTTGATCATTGTACTTGATTTGTATTTTTGTATCTCTATGGGGTAATTTACAATGTATGATGTCAAGTGGGAGAATGTTAGGATTTATGTTCCATCTGTAGGATTTTGCAAACATGCAAATCCACAGACCCCGAATACACCTGCATGCAAGAACCTGATACAAAGTAGAAGCAAAAAATGAAAAAGCTGAAGAACTCAGAAGTTGCTCAGAAAATGAGAGCG
>MU224036.1:354775-374555 GCA_018584345.1 Thuja plicata
AATGTGTAAGTATACCCTTTGCCCATGATTCATAATTACCCCGTTCCAAAATAACAACAGAAGGGTGAGGAGAGAAACCCATGATAACTCTACTAAATGAAAACAAACTGAGAAATCTGACCTTATTTCATTTAGATCAAAAATTGGCGCAAGAAGGAGGGAAAAAGAAGCTGCAACTTTGACGCTGAAAATAGGAACTCAAACGGCCAAATCAGCAAATAAGACCTGCACCATTGCTTCCATCTCAAAAATACCTTTCCGGCGATATTTCATTTTCCGAAAAAGGATGCCGTATGCCCAAGATATGGGCAAAAAACCGCAGGTACCCCTGAAACATACCCTCTCTGCAAAAAACCAGGCACGGGCATAAACTTGACGGTCGTTTGGCCGTCACCGGACGTCGGCGGGCGGCGCCATCGACGGGGCAGCGGTCTGGCGGGGCGCCGGCGGCGGGTGGGCCGGGCGCAGGCGGCCGCCGGGCGGCGCTCAAGCGGAGGGAGGGCGGCGGGTTGAGCCGCTAAGCTGGGCGGCGGAATGGCTGAGGAGAGGCGGCCGGCGGGCTGAGGTTGCCGGCGGGGCGGTGGCCGTGGGGCGGCGCCCGGGTGGCGTGAAAATTTTTTTAAACTATGCGCGTTATTTTATAACGCAAAAATCATTAAAAATGATTTATTTTTTTTTTATTTTTTTATTTGTGAGCCGTACGGCCCTAATAGGGCAAAAAAAATTTGCCTGTGCCCACGGAGGCTAAAATAGTCGAGTTTTATGTGATTTCGACTCTCCCGAGCCTTCTGAACGCAATGGTGGAGTCTGTTTTTGCTCAAACAGCTCCAAAAAAATAGCACCTCCTTAGAAATGAAAGAAAAAACCCCAGAGAAGCTGTAGATGACGCCTTCGAATCGTGGCTTCAAAAATCTTTGAACCAGACAGCAGCAGGGCGGCTCTGATACCATGTAGGATTTTGCAAACATGCAAATCCACAGACCCTGAATACACCTGCATGCAAGAACCTGATACAAAGTAGAAGCAAAAAATGAAAAAGCTGAAGAACTCAGAAGTTGCTCAGAAAATGAGAGCGAAATTATAATCTGAATTAATGAAAAGCAATTACAAAGTTCGACCTATAAAGGTGAACAAACCCTAAAACCTAAAAGCTAGGATGCGCAATATAATTAATATAAAGTATTAATTATATGCACCTAAGTGAAAGCATAAGCCGAAAAAGAGTAAACTGATTTGTATTTTTGTATCTCTATGGGGTAATTTACAATGTATGATGTCAAGTGGGAGAATGTTAGGATTTATGTTCCATCAACCTTAACAATCCTTTAATTTATTATTTTTGTTAGAAACATAAAAGAAAATGGAAAAGAGATAAGGAAATAATCCGGCAAGAGAGTGTGCAAAAGGAAGATTTTTATGAAATACAAAAAAAGAGAGAGATTTCCCTTCAATAGATCAAACACCAAGCTCACCAAAATGCTCCAAGACCAACACAAGAACTCAAGGATTTTGAAAGGGGAAAAATCAAGAAAAAATCCCTTGTGTATAATATGAACGAGGCACAAAGCCTAAAGAAGAAGAGAGAAAGAGAGCAATAAGCTCATTACAATATTGTGAGAGAAATAATGGGAATGAGAGAAGAAGAGAGAAGAATTCCCATGAGAACCAACTTTGTGAGAACCATGTTAGAGTAATAGTCTCTTGGGTTATTAATTAAATCATTATGATCTAATTACTAACTCACCTATTCACTCTAGTTTCTTAAGCTAACCTTAGGTTTTCCCTTTTAGGGTTTCATGATTCCTTTTATAAGGATTCATATATTTGTTTTTCATAAGGAGTTTTTCACATCTCATTGTAACATCTTGAAACATATTGTTAATATATTATTTTCTTATGCATATGATGTCTCCTCTGGCTTTTTGACCTCCATAGTTTTTCCTATCTTCTGTACTTTGCTTCTTTTATGTGACAGGTTTGCATGCAGGTGTTCTTGGGAGAATAAGGTTTTTCCTATTCTAACATGGTATCAGAGCCATCTTGTCGCTCGTTGTTCGTGTTTTGTCGAAGTGTTTCAGAAATTGGAGGTTTTCTAGTTTTTTAGAAGCTTTTTTATGTGGATTTAAGGGGGACCTTATTTCTGGTCATTTTGGGATCAAATGGACATTACCGTTACGCTCAAAGCGCCCAAAAACCTTAGAATCCATATAAAATTTGTCTATTTTAAACAACTTGCCTCCGAGGCAAAAAAAATTGGTTCGTAGTGTCGTACGGGCACGAAAACCAAGAAAAAAACACATTTTAAATATTTTTTTAGCATTTAAAAATGCAGACCGTGTAAATTTATTTTTGCCACCGCCACACCACCGCGGCCCGGCCTCCGCCAATAGTGCCTCCGACACCCACGGCCCGCTCTGCCCACCGCGTGGCCCCCGCCGCCTTGCGCACCACCGCCACTGGCCCCGCCGCCCTGCGCTCTGCCACCACCGGCCCCGCCGGCCTCCGCACCGGTGCCCTCTGCCCAGAGTCCTCCACACAAGTGCCGCTCTGGTGGCCTCCACCACCCGGTCCCCGCCGCTCTGCCCGCCCAGCGGGCTTTTACCGCCAGCGGCGGTCATATGGGTGACCAGGTGCTCAAGTTTAGCCCCCTGTGCATGCCATGCACCCAGGAGCGCATTTTTTTTCAGCCCTAAGGGCTTTAAACCTGTATTTGGAGCCTTTTTGACCCTCCTGCACTGTTTTCGCTCTATCTTGACCATACGGGGGTATTTTTCCAACTTCCTTCTATCATCGAAAAGCTCTTTCTGATGATGGAGGTTGGGGTTTTGAGTTCTACCATTTTGACAGTATTTTTTGCTATCAAAGTCTGATGTCTATTTTCTGCCTTTTGGGAGCCATATCTGGCTCATCCAGACTCCGTTTTTGGCAAACCAGATATCGTCAGAAAGCTGGTTCAGTGAGCTTTTCAGTTGCAGGAGTCTTTTTTCTAGATTCTGCTCCAGGTTCTCTCTCCTTTGATTTTTTATTTTTCGCACTCTGACGGATTACTTGGGTTCTACAAGTCCTGGGATCTCTTCTTTTGATCTTCTGACTCACTCTTCTTTCTAACTTATGAGCATTGTATGCTTCTCTTTTGTAGCATTTTCTTTTCTGTAAATACACTGAGATAAAGTGCCTACTTTTGCATATATGGGATTTCGAGCACCTTGTGTATTTTTTGTACTCGCACTCAGTTATAAAGTGCCATGGTGGGTTATGATGTTCTGTCATTTTGTGCTCATCCACCTTTGTCAAGTGAGCGTACCTTCCATGATATTAGCCCATGTTGTGTGTCGGTGACACCGCCCTTTATCCTGTGCTTGTACTTCTGTTGCACTATTGGTGTTCCCGATTCTTCTTTTTGCAGATGTTTCTAGCATTGCATTTCAGTGTTCCTATCACCCCTCTCCCTATTCAGCATTATGGGGGGGTTCTCCTGTTGGTTCTATTGCTTCCCAGGTTTGATTGATCAGCTCTTCAGACTTTGTCTTCTCTACCTGGTCATGCACTTTTTCAGTGGGGGTTCCAGCAGTTACTTCTGACAGTGTTTACAGCCTCATACTTCGGAGATGCTTCTTTCTCTTTCTTGTTCCTTTCTTTGGGACTTTCCCTAGATTGGAGGCTTGGTTTCTTTCATCTATTTTATTTCTTGTACTTGGGTACCTGATCAGGCCTTGTTGTCGGGACCCTTCTTTCCTGTTTTCTATAGTAGTCTTCTAGGTTTTGCTTCTCCCTAAGCTTATCTTAAGGGGGTGTTAGAGTAATAGTCTCTTAGATTATTAATTAAATCATTATGATCTAATTACTAACTCACCTATTCACTCTAGTTGCTTAAGCTAACCTTAGGTTTTCCCTTTTAGGGTTTCGTGATTCCTTTTATAAGGATTCACCTCTTTGTTTTTCATAAGGAGTTTTTCACATCTCATTATAACATCTTGAAACATATTGTTAATATATTATTTTCTTATGCATATGATGTCTCCTCTAGCTTTTTGGCCTCCATAGTTTTTCCTGTCTTCTGTACTTTGCTTCTTCCATGTAATAGGTTTGCATGCAGGTGTTCTTGAGAGACTAGGGTTTTTCCTATTCTAACAAACCAACCTTAAGAAGTGAGTGAGAAGCATCTCTTAAGTAGAGATGAGTGAAGGATTTTGCTTGTAACTCACATATCCTATGAGTGCCACATTCACATTAAGTGTGTGCCATGTGTAGGAATCCTCTTAAGGAGGAATATCTAAGGAGGAATATCTATATAAAAAAGTGACATGTCCTCCTACTTGGACTAGAGGACAAGAACAAAATAGGATACCTTGGTTTATCCTTTAATTACATAGTTCACCAAGGAAAGATTAATTTCTAGCACCCCCCTTTAATCTTCACTTGGGGTGTTTACAACAAGGGTATAAACCCATTTTTTTACAAAATTCTGCAGCTTGATCTTCAATAAGGAAGAAATTATATTGTCTCCAAGTTTCCAAGTAGTCTTCTGGAAACATGATGTACAAACAGCTTTGGTAGAGCCAAGAGAAGTAGATGGGTCCTTTAAATGTGTTCAAGTGGAAGTATATGCACATATCCAAGTAGTCTTGTGATTCATAGGACATGTGTAAATGAATCTATGTCTTTGGAAAGGTCCATGATATATCACCTGAATCAAAGAATAGAAAAACCACAATTAGATTTCCCATAGTTGGGATCTACCCTTGATACAAATCAGTACACCTTTGAAAAGAAATGCATAATATGTATCATAAAATAATTCAACCTTAGATAAATTTTGAAAACTTTTGAACGAGATAAGCATGAGCTATCATAAAAATATGCAATGTAGCTAACATGATATCAAGAGAAACCATATGCTCAAAGTTACAAAAAGAACAAGTTAGGTACAAAAGTATTTATCAATGCTCTCATGAAATAAATATACTAAAATACAAATGACCACAGATAAGGTCAACTAATGAAACCTGCATCAACAATGCATCAATCACATGGATATAGATAGTCCACTAATGAGTCATCTCACTACAAGTGAATGGGTCATGACTCCATCACCTACATGACCCACGATCTAAGCAATGAAGAATGTTGTGTATTATCATGTTAGTATATAAATAAATATGAGAGAGACAATGATAAAATTAGAAGAATATGAGACTTAAGCACCAAATTAATGTAAGATCCTGATTTGCCAAGCATTATTACTATTGTGAACCATAAGAGAGGATTATGAGGAGTAATAACATATTGCCTACCAGAGATATGAGAAATCCAACAAAATTCAAGAAGGATTTTAAGAACAATATCCTCACCAAAAAAAAGCAATGGAACAAGTTGGTAAACATCAACTAAAGTAAGTGCAACCTAGTGCAACTTACAAATGGAACAAGTTGATAAATATCAACTGAGTAAGAGCAACCCAATGCAACTTACAAATGGAACAAGTTGATAAACATCAACTGAAGTAAGCGCAACCCAGTGCAACTTACAAATAAAACAAGTTGATAAACATCAACTGAAGTAAGTGCAACCCAGTGTAACTTACAAATGGAACAATGGATCAAATGGAACTCATAAAAGATGCAACAATAGATCATATAAAAATATGAGAGAAAATAATGCTAGATAATAAAATAAACCACTGGAAGGCAATGTTGTATGATAACTTGTAATACTTGAAAAAACTATAATTTAACATTATCACAGAGTTTAAGTGCATTAGCTCAATCATATGACACACATATTTTTTTGTTCCTTAAACACAAGAGTTAGATCAAAGACAATCTTCCATGAAGAAAAGTTGGCATAATTACAAAAGCATGAACAAAAGACTAGCTAAGAAAAAATGTTTACCCCTTTGTTTAATGAACATAATCTCCTTTCTTGCAAATAATAATCAAAATGAAATATTTCAATACCATATTGTTAGAACCATTTAATTTAATCTCTAGAATCAATGTAGGCATGATTAAAAAAGAAAGAGATGATCTAATTAACTTAAACAAAGTGGAATACAAAGAATATATACTGATCAAGATCAATAAAAATAAATTTGAATTAATATAACTCTCAATTTAAATGGTTAAATAATGATATGAAAAAAAAATTAAATTTTTAGTTTAAAAGAAGGGACAAATTTTTAGAGTAATGAAATTGCAAAATAGCAATTGGAATATTATTAAATAGATAAAAAGTATATTGGGTTAAAACGCTATTGAAAAATATGAAACAAAAAATTTGTATTAAAGTTTAAACATTTTGTTAAATAAAAGATTTAACACACAATGTGAATAAATTATATAAAAACAATGTAATTTAAATGTTTTGAAATACAAATGAATTTTACTATTGAAATGAACTTTAAACATATGGAAGCTAAAAAAAGATTAACAACTATCTCTTTTTGTTAAATTTAAATGATTACTGTATAAAAACGTAATAACAATTGATGGTTAAAAAAAATCCATTAAACAAATATATTTAAACAAAACGATATGAAGTTAATTTCAATTAATGAAAAGAGGAGCAAAATAATGAGTGAAAAGTTAAACGAAATAATAATATTAACTAAAAATAGAGGCAAAGAAATGGTTAAAGATATACCAAACCAGCTGATTCCCTACTGAATGTACCTGAAAAACTGCACATGGAATGTCAGATTGAGCTGAAAGTAACTGATAAACAATGTAATGAATGAGATATCCTTCACAGGGAATAATATACAAGAATATATGCCCGCTGATGTTTGACTTCTATGAGGTGTCCAGAAGGTTCCAAAATTATTTTGTAACTACCCCAAATTACTGTTTGAGAAATTTACTCCAATGGATGTAGGTGACTGATGCATTCCAGAATCAATATGCTGGACAAGACCTGCAAGGGTCTGTCCGAGTCCAGACGAAGTTGAAAGACTAAGAGGAAACTTTATTCTCCTATCAGCAGAACGTCCTGCAGAAACTCCATTGCTAGAAGGACTATGTGATTGGAAGCGGAAATGAGATGGAATCTTGGGGATAGGACTACTGCTTGGAGTGAAATGTCCAAAAAGAGGTAAATGTGGTTTATTCCATAACCTAATAATCCATATGTGGGTGCAAGACACAAAAAATAAGATGATAATAAGAAATATGATGAACACTGTTGTTAGAGTAGTTAGTTAGATGGGGGAAGTCTGATGCATGACAATGGAGGACTAATGCGATGAAGTTTGAGAGGGCTGCGCTGGAGAAGTGTGAGAGGGCTGCGCAATGTAATGCAGAAACTCAGAATAATGACATAAACTAATATTCTACTGTAGAATGCAGAAAAGAATAAAATAAACACTTGTGCATGGAAGAAGAACTTATTAAATATAAATTATGCCAAAAAATGTATGTTGAACAGAGAGAGAGAGATAGAGAGAGAGAGAGAGAGAGAGTTGTGTAGGAATAAGACAGGGATGCGAGGAGGAAGGAAAGCAGCTTGGCTACGCTAAAAAAAACTTATAATGTTGTGCTAAAGGAGAGGGAAGGAATTCCTCTATGTTTTGCTAAAGGAATCCCTCTATGAGGTGAAGAGGCGTTGCAGTGCTGGCGAGCCCTATGGGGGGTGTTACAAACCCAATCAACACAATTGCAGCTGCACAAAAGGAGAGGCTGCGAAAAAGATAAAGACAAAGAAGGAGGGGCTGCTGAAAATACAAATCAATAATGTTGCGCAAGGTGGAGTAATAAACTTCTATTAATCTACGCAACAATGATGGGCCAAGAAGGAGGAAGAGATGCAATATAAGAAAATAGAGAAATATTGAATACCAAAGCAAGGAGAAAAATTAAATGTATACCAAAGCTGCGCAATGACAAATTAAATATATATACCAAAGCTGCTCAATGACAGATAAAAAGACAAAATATATAATAAACAAAGTGAGAGAAAATGAAGTGCAGATAAAGCAGAGAGAAAAAAAACATTTTGATGAAGATGAGAGATGTTGCGCTAAGTAAGGTGGATTTAAATGTTTTAAAAGGCTGAGCTGCACAAAGTCACAGAATCCTGTGAGAAGACAGAGATTAAACAAAGATGGGTTAATATTATCCTGTAGATGAGACAATAAAAAATTGTAGATTTTGAATAAACCTGCAGAAGAAAATAGTTAGAAATCAGATGAACTCTGATAAATATACAGAGGGATGTATTAAAAAAAGAGATTTAAAAATAGATGAAAATGAGATATAATGTTAGTCTTGCAATAAAAACATTAGATATACGGATTTAAATATCAATTTAATGATAAAATGCAGAACATGCAAATTTGAAATCTTCCCTTGCGGTTGCTCGACAGAGGGAGTGAATAGGACATAAAAAACTTGAAATAGATATGAATAGACTTAGATTTGTAAATGAAATGAAAGAAATCCCTGCAAACAAGAGTTAGATCAATAAAAAATCTAATTTCTTCTCCTCAACGGAGATATATTTCAACTATTCCTGCATGCAACACTCAAACCAAGGATTAAACCAACTCTGATACCATGTTAGAAACATAAAAGAAAATGGAAAAGAGATAAGGAAAGAATCCAAGAGAGTGTGCAAAAGGAAGAGTTTTATCAAATAAAAAGAAAGAGAGAGATTTTCCTTCAATAAATCAAACACCAAGTTCACCAAAATGCTCCAAGACCAACACAAGAACTCAAGGATTTTGAAAGGGGAAAAAATCAAGAAAAAAGCCCTTGTGTATAATATGAATGAGGCACAAAGCCTAAAGAAGAAGAGAGAAAGAGAGAAATAAGCTCATTACAATATTGTGAGAGAAAGAATGGGAATGAGTGAAGAAGAGAGAAGAATTCCCATGAGAACCAACCTTAAGAAGTGAGTGAGAAGCATCTCTTAAGTAGAGATGATGTTAGAGTAATTATTTGTCTTCGCTTATTAATTAGATCACTTTTATTTAATTATTAAGTTGTCTATTACTCTATTTTACATAAGCTATCTCTTAGGTGTATTATAATTAATATTTATATTAATTATTAATGTGCAACCTAACTTTTCTAGTTTTAGGGTTTTGTTCACCTTTGTAGGTTGAACTTTGTAGTTCCCTTTTAATTAATTCAGATTATAATTTCACTCTTACTTTTTGAGCAACTTTTGAGTTCTCTTTCCCTCTTCCTGCTTCTCTATTGCAATAGGTTTCTTACATGCAGGTGTTCTTTGGGTTCTGTGGATTTGTATCTCTCAAATCCTACATGGTATCAGAGCTTCCCTGCTACTGCCTAGTTTTGAGGTCTTGAAGTCATGATTTGAAGATGAAAACCATAACTTCTCTACGGTTTTTTCTTCAATCTGGAGGAGGCACTATTTTCTAGAGCACTTTGAGCCAAAACAAACACTGCCATTGTGCTCAGAAGGCCCGGGAGATCAACTTTTCATATAAAGTTGCCCATATTTGGCCACAGTAGCATCTAGGCACTTTTTTCATGTCGTACGACATGCTTCCCGAGGCACAAGAATAAAAAAAATTTAAAAATTCCCATTTAGGGCTTGCTTCGGGCATTGTCATCACACCGCCGCAACCCGGCCCCCACTGGCGTGCCACCAACAGGCCATCCGACAGCCGCCGTAGGCGCACCACCACCCGGCCGCCACTGCTCAGCCCCCGTGCCGCCACCTGTCAACCTCTCTGGTGACATCATCATTCTAGGAGTGACATCAGCATTCTGACGACCAAATATTTTTTCCAACCAGACAGGCCCGTGACGTGCCGACGATCGTCAAATTTTTTCTCGGGTGCTGCGATGGTCATTTGACCGTCAAATTTTTTGTCGTCTCTGTGTTTTTCCAGATAGCTCATTTCTTGGAGGTGCAATTGGTATTTTGGGCATAACTTTTGCATCCGGTGTCCGTTTTTGAAAAACAAAATATCATCAGAAAGCTCTTTCCAAGACAGAGACATTGATGTTATTTTTGTTTGCTGATTTGGCCATTTGAGCTCCTGTATTTTGTGTTGAAGTAGAGGCTTCAGTTTCCTCCACCTTTGCATTTGGCATCCAAGTTTTCTTCTAGTTTTTTGTGCTTTCTATAGTTGTTTCTTTGGTGTATGGGGGATAGATTTATACATTATGGGGGGTGCACTTTCTTTTCTGTAATTTAATTCAGAAAAGACCCTTCTAGTTTCGTCTTCTTCTCTCAATGTCAGACCCCTCTGTGGCCCGGCTGACACCTCACAACTATCACGCCTGGAAAGTACACATGACCAGGCTACTTATGTCACATGGCTTATGGTCATGTCTGGATAAGCACCAACCTGTTCTACAGTGCCCTTTTGAGGTTCTTCAGCATAGAAACAAAATGGATGAAGCCATGGGCTTGATTGCACTAAACATCTCCGACAGTCTCTTATTTCACCTGGATGGTTTGACCACTCCTCGGGCTATTTGGGGCAAGTTTTTAGATTTGTTTGGCATAGTGAATGAGTTTCAGGCACTACAGCTTGATGTAGAGTTGACCACTTTGTCTCCTAATAGTTTTTCCACCATTGAGGACTTCTTGATGAAGTTCAATGCTCTTTGATCACTTTTATAGGGATGTGGGAAGAGAAAATCAGATGATGAGTGTATCTTCCCGATACTCTCAAAGCTTCGCAGACAGTTCCAGATTTTCTCCTCCACTTTATATTCCACTATGGATGCTTTGGGTCCTAGGCACAATATGCCTTCCTTTGCGGCCTTCTGTGATCGGTTGACTCAAGAGCAGTCAAAGCTTCAACAGTTGAATGATGCTTCCGGCTCTATGAGTCATGCCTTGGTTTCTCACCCATCTTCACAGAAGCCAGAGCAGAAACAGGTATCATCAACCATAGAGTCTTGGAAGGATTCCCCTTCTCAGCATTCCTCTGGCCCACCTCCTTCACCTAAGGGGAAATCAAAGACTGAAAAACCTAAGTTTACTTATTGCAATAAGTTCAATCATGATGAGTCTCAGTGCTTTCAGAAGAAGGTAGATGGATATGCCCAACAGATTTTTGAGTTGACAGTTTTTCTTCACAAGAGTAAGATTGACATTCCTCCCTCCTCTTCTCACTGGTCTTCTTCATCATCTTCTCAGGCAGATGGGTCAGACAACGGAAAGGGTCATGCCTTATGTGCATCTGCTATAGCTTCCTCTTCTAGGCAGCTGCTAGATTTTGGTGCTTCACATCATATGACATCTTCTCGTAGTTCCTTCTCATCTTTTGTGGCCTCTCCTACCCCACACACCTTGATGGGGAATGACATTGTTATGCCTGTGTGTGGGCAGGGCTCTATTGACATTGATGGTGGTGCATTCCATGAGGTACTATGTGTTCCATCCTTGTCCTCTAACCTTCTCTCCATCTATCAGGTTACTCACAGTGGGACAGGGAGGACAATTGAGTTCACTCCAGATTCCATGCACATTAGAGACAGTGTGACATACCACATTGTTTCTACAGGGTCAATTGATCATGCCACCCGCTTGTACTCCTCCCATTTTGGTCTACCATCTCCATTGTCAGAGAATATCTCTCCTACTTCACGAATGCCTAGTGAGAATAAGTTGAGTCACCTGAACTTCTGTGTTGCTCCTGAGATCAGTGTTGTGACTTCTCCACCTCTCCTCATGTTGCCTCTACATTTTTTCAGCATGCTTCTTCTTTAGTCATCCCTGTTATGGTTGCTCCTTGCATCGAGCCTGCCACTCCAGTTGTTGAGGGCATATCCAAGGACATTCATCTCCTCCTAGCTGACATATTCATCTCATCTATTGGCCCACCTTCATTGGGGATTCCATTCCAGGAGTCTCATTCATTCTCCTTTGAGCACCAGTTAGGCCTTCTGGTTTCACCTCTCATTCAGGGATTTCCTTGTTGTTTCGTGCCTCTATTTCTTCCACATTGGAGTTCCATTGGTTCGATCATTCCTACAGGGGTTCCATCATTCTGGGGGGCTTTGGTGCCTCATCCCTCTCTCATGGTGGGTTTGATTGTACTTATGGTTTTGAGAGAGTCTCTTGAGCCATTCTTTTCTGCATTTTTGTCTATCTCTTCTTGGAGTAGGGTTTTTCCCATGTGGTTTTCTCTATTTCTCCGCTTTACAGAGATTTGGTTGTGCTTGGGTACCTGATCAGGCCTTGTTGCCAGGACCCATTTCCTACTTTTATAGTTGTGCTATGTTATCTTACCTCCTGAGCTTCACTTAAGGGGGGTGTTAGAGTAATTATTTGTCTTCACTTATTAATTAGATCACTTTGATTTAATTATTAAGTTGTCTATTACTCTATTTTACTTGAGCTATCTCTTAGGTGCATTATAATTAATATTTATATTAATTATTAATGTGAAACCTAGCTTTTCTAGTTTTAGGGTTTTGTTGACCTTTATAGGTTGAACTTTGTAGTTCCTTTTTAATTAATTCATATTATAATTTCACTCTTACTTTTTGAGCAACTTCTGAGTTCTTCTCTTTCCCTCTTCCTGCTTTTCTATTGCAACAGGTTTCTTGCATGCAGGTGTTCTTCGGGTTCTATGGATTTGTATCTCTCAAATCCTACAAATGAGTGAAGGAGTTTTCATGTAACTCCCATATCATATGAGTGCCACATTCACATTAAGTGTGTGGCATGCGTAGGAATCTTCTTAAGGAGGAATAATAATACAAAAAAGTGACATGTCCTCCTACTTGGACTAGAGGACAAGAAAAAAATAGGATACCTTTGTTTATCTTTTAATTACATATTTCACCAAAGATAGATTAATTTCTAACATTTTTCCTAATTTATTTTATAATTTACCCGTAAGAGTTTAAATTGTTTAGCCTGTTAGTTCCTTTTCTTGCTGACATATGAAATACTCTTAATGAGATTGTTGTATTTGTCCCAAATACTAATCAAGAAAGATATAGAACAACATAAACAGAGTTTTTAAACTCCCTACACTTTGAGCTCCATAAACTCGGGTGGGAATACCCTTCTGACTCAGAACAATCAAATCACAAAATAGTTCTAGCAGATGAAAAAATGGAATTACAGAGATCAATCTTTGCAACATTTATTTGGCAGATTCTAACATAATAAAAAAGATCAATTTCAATATGATAGTCACCTATTCCAATGGAGAACAGACCAGTGCTTTATCCTAGGGCATGGAGTCACTATGAATATTTATAACCAATTTGTTGTGAATATGAACTTAAAAAAACTACGAATCTGAAATTAAAGTAGATACACCTTGCATATCAACCTTCACACATATGATAAACTAATTCATAAAATTCATTTGATACTCTAAACCTTACTGAAATAACCCTAAGGTGTTTTTAATCTTTCCTTGAAATAACCCTAAGACAATTCCAAAATCTGCCTAACAGACACGTAAATTGAACATTCCTTGAGTATTCAATTTAAATAAAATTTAGATGACGGTAATGAAGACAAATACCAATGATATGTTTCAGAAACTATTGATGGATCTTATTTGTATTCATATCGAAAATAATTACATCCAACAATAAAGCTTTCAAAACCCTACTCAAAATATATTGGTCTTAAACCAGAGTTTTTTACAATTCAAACTTGTACTCCCAAATGAAAAATGGCTATCCTCTTCCCAGTAGTCTTGGAATCCTTTTATAACTAAGGATACAACAAGCTACAAACTACATGGGAAAGATTTACAAAATCCTTGCAACAACTTTTACAAACTGACAAAAAAACCAATTTTAAAACAGAACACGGGTGGCAGAATGTATGCGAAGTCTGAATAAAATTGTTGTTGCATTTGAAAATATCTCCCTTATCCTTTCAGCTTCGCTTCCCACCTGTTCACCTCCTTGGCAGTGGGCCAATCAAAAGTCTTCTCCTGCTCAAGCTTGGTAACAACTCCTATCCACTTGGCATCCATGGTTGTTCTGGCCTCGACAACAAACTTTGTCATATCTGTTTCAACCTTAAAAAGTTTATCACTTCTCATTATAAAACTCTGCATCAGTATCCTTTTGTAGATGCTATTTTATTTCTTCATCCTTGAATATTCCATCAAATTCTGCTTTCTAATCTGATTATGGTTTTAACAAACCTGATTCATCATTAATCTTTGGAACTAATGGAGGACACTGATTACCAAATAATTGCAGTTTGTTATCAATTAACCCAGCTTTTCCATTGAAGAAAGCATAAGTATCATTCACTTCATTAATCATATCAACAGTGTCTGTGATTTTATCAGGAAAATCATCACTGTATAACATGTTTGTCTTCAACTTGTCCATTAGACTATCTTTTCTTGACCAAGTTTTGAAAATAGGTTCCAAAAATATCATGGCCTCAACAGCTATTCTCGAGGCTTCCTGTAATGATCCATAGAATGCATACACTATTTCAGTCTTTTCCTTCAAAACATCAATCCGACGTTGTAACAAAGTAAATATAACAGACATAATATTATTATTCTGCCCCTGTGATACCTCTTTAGATTGGCCCTCAGCCATAGCTAAATCATCTTTGATTTCCACTGTAGCATCTATTTCATCTTTTGATACTTCCTGGGGGACTGCATTTTTCTTATTCTCCTCCAATTCTTCCTTCAATCTTGCTATCTGTTTTTGCTAGATTCATGAAAGACACCTGAGTCATGAACTGTGCAATCTCAGTATCACTAGTATTCTGCAAATTCCAAGTCATTCTATCAGCTATATTTTCTTCCCTTATGGTCATAACCAAAGGCTTTTATGTAGCAAGGGCCAAGGACCAAATAGCTAAATTCTTAGATTTAGGATCAAATCTTGATCCTTTCAACACCTCATCTATTTCAAACTTTGTCTTCAACAACGGGTCTTCTTGCCTCCCGATTTGATCAATAATTAAAGTGGACTGTAAGTCTCAGTTAGGCATTAACAACACCCCACTATTATGTACCAGCAATCTGGCCTGATCCATAGTAATCAATTTACTCTCAGGATCATAATCCTAGAGCATCTTTACAATCTCTTCATTCTTTTCCTCTTGTCCTTCACTTGTGGTCATACTTTGTCTCAAATCCTTTTGCTCCAATTTGATTAGGAAACTTTTGAATTCCTCAGATTTTATGAATTCGTCATCTTTGATAAATTCATTAGTCATCATCACTCTCTCATCAGCTTCTCCAAATAGTACCATTTGGTTATCTCCATGACCTTCAATTTGCGGCTCTTTCTGCATTTGCCTTTTCATCTTTCTGAAGTATTTTCCATGCTCTATTATCACAGCTTTGGCCATACTTTTCCTATCCTGCACCATCTTGTGCTCTATTTTCTATTTTTTCTTGGGTGGATCTCTAGTGGAAGTAGCCTCTTCACTAGCCTCCTCTTCTTCTTGATGTTGTTCTTCCCATTTCTCCAAATGTTCTTGATCATGTGATGCAACAACAAGAGGAGATCCCTGGGATTGTGCATCTTTAGCATTGAACTATGGTATTTGTGCCATCAATTTATCATATGATTTCAACATCTCTTCCATTCTTTGCAAGTATGGGAGGTCAGGGAAAAAACCAGAAAATGTTTTATCTGATTCCTTCCACTCTGCTTCTGCCCTTAGAAGGTCTTTCCATTTCCTTTTTCTCTCTTGGACCTCTGTTTTATCTAACTTATTCCTCACAACATCCTCATCATCCAATGGCTCATGATCTCTAATTTTTTGCCAGGGAGTCATAGACTTCAATGTTATCTTTATAAATTATTCTGGATCACAGAACCTAACAACTGTTGTGGACATTCTATACTGCTTCAGGAAATCATTGATCAAATCAAAAACTCTCTTCCCAATAGATAAATCAAAACCCACCCATAACCTAGGGATAAAAGTACCCTTTTTATGTCCATCTAAAAACTCTTTATCCACCCAGGTGATTTGCCAAATAAATTCTAAAAATGCAACCCTAAGAGGAACAAACTTAGGGAGCATGTGAGGTGGTTGTGAACAACCATACACCCTCATGATAGTAATTTGGTCAAAGAAGAAAAAACCACCCCAGTTATGAGTATTTTGCCAATTTTGAACAAATTGCCAAGGTCTTAAAATCCTTCTAACCTCAATTGGTAATCTCTCCCTATTTGCTCCCAATAAATCAAAGATTGGATCCACAATCCAATTACAAAAACATACAAAAGATGAATTTATAGAAGAGTTATCCCAAACCTGGGTCCACCTTTGGATTGGCATAGTGACACCATACTCTGAATCAAACAATTTGAGTTCTTTATCCATGGACTCCTTGTTATAATAGAGAATCATAAACATTAAATGTGAGTAATGTTTAAAAGTTGGTACAGGGGCATCTGACTGTATTTCCACCAATGCAGCATGTATAGCCTCAACTATGTAACCCACATAATCATAATCTGTGTTGACTTCTGGGTGCGGGATATTCATAGCCATCATAAGCACATCCTGGGGCACAGTAGAATCTCCATCAAAACCTAATACTCTGGTCAGGCCATAAATTGTGCATTTCACATAATGGTGGAAAAGGGACAGGTCAAAAGGCGGTTGAACATTATCTGGGATTATCACCAGATGTCTATCTACCCTGGGCATGAATTTAGGCATTTCATATTTCCTGATCAATTTTTCCCTCTTTTTGAAATCTGCTTGTATCTTTTCCAAATCAATTTCCGTGCATAGTGCACCCGTGATCTCAAAGACTTCTGCTACTGATCTTCTGTCTATGGATACTAGGGTCTCTTTGTTTTTCTTCCTAATTACCCTAGCTAATGGGCAATAATTCTTAGCTAGTTCCTTTATAAGGCCTATACCAATATAGACATTAGGCACAATTAATTTTTCCATATTTAATTCCCAAGGAGTGCAAATAGGAACTGCTTTTACCTTATTATTCCAAAAATAATGGAAAAGAGTATTACCAGAGAAATTGGGAGTAACAAGATTTCTGCACTGGAACCATCTATCCTTCTATTCATCCCAATTGGCGTTGTTTTTATTTAACATTCCAAGCAACAACTCAGCAAATTCTTCCACATGTTTCTTCACTGTAACTTTCTTCTTCTCAGACCCCTGTGAGGCTGCACTGGTAGTATCTTGACTCGTCTTCTCTCTTAGAATGCAATCTCAAGAAATGAGCTCTGTTACTTTCTCAGAAATTCTCAAAGGAAGAAATGAGAGTTGTACATAAAACAAGCTCAATCATTCATATTTATAGCCATCAAATTGGCATCTTATCCACTTGAATGCAAATTCTCGCACTTGCAGTATCATACAATCATCTTTTTGAAACTAATGCTGCCATGAATTCACACTCCATCCTTGCTAGAACAGAGTATGCACTTTTTACCTTTTTGCATTCATAGCCTAGGAATGAGCCACTTGTCAACTTGTCACTCACTCACTGTACGAGCCTTGTATTAAAAAATATCCTTGCGAGTGAGCGATAAGACCTTTCTTTACAAATAGTCGCGCACTCGTGGTCTTTCTTTGTCTGGATTTGTATCTTTTGCGACTAAGCGATGACATAAATAGCAACTTGATCATTTACTAATCGCACACTCGCTATCCCTTTATCAGCTACATTAAAATCTGTGTGAGTAAGCGATAGCATATTTCTTTTCATCTATCGCGGGCTCGCTGCTTATCATTTCACTTTCTTCAAACCCGCACGAGTGAGCAAGTACAAATCCATTGCTCAAGCTTTTCTTGGTCGCGCACTCGCTAGCTCATCATGTTTGAAAAATGAGCGAGTGAGCGATGATTAGAGCCAATCATGCATTATTTCTTCTCGCACACTCGCCATGCCCTTTTTATCTGCTCTTCTACCTTCGCGAGTGAGCGATGATTTATTTCTTACAACATCTTTTAACTCGTCACTCACTCGTACTGCATAATACATCAGCCCAATACTATCAACGAGTGAGCGATGATCTATATCATCCAAAGTCATGTACTCACGCATTGAAACTCTTTATGGGAAAACTTTCTGCGAGTGAGCGAGTAACCTTAAAAATCCTTTACAACTCATCAGTCGCATACTCGCTGACCTTTTCTGATTTGACTTTGTTCGCTAGCGATCGAGCGACAGCTTGCCTTTTCCCTTCATCGCGCACTCGCGAGCCCAAAAACTTAGACAACAAATCATTGGCAAGTGCATGATAATGAATATGATCTTTTAGTCGCGTACTCGCGCACCTCAAAACCTTGAAAGCTTCCAGCATGACTGAGCGACAAGAAACACTTAATCATCTAATAATACTGCATCGCCTACTCATACAACAAAAAACACATTAGTTAAAACTTCAACGAGTGAGAGACCGACTTGACTTCATAATGCTTGCTTAGTCGTGGACCTAAAATTTCATGACTCAAAACAACCGTGACTGCGCGATGTGCTAAAAATAACCGCTTGCTTACTCACTGAGCCAAATCATGACAACTTAAGACCTTTGTGATTGCGCGACAAACAACAAACTTCATAACGTCGCGCAGTCATTGATAAAAGACTTGACTTCTTAATACATACCGTGATTGCACAATGAACCTTTTAACCACCATGTCGCTCACTTGCAAAACAAATTTGCCTAACTCCAACATGACCGTGATTGCGCGATGACAAACCAAATAATGATTCACTCACTCGTGGACTCAAAAGACCACTTAAAAAGAATAGTGCAACTGCACAATTAACCTTAATACAAGACAAACTGAAGGCTTAACCAATTTTGAACCCTTTTCACATGAAAAGACAAATATTTGAACCAAAATACGCGGGACCAATGCCAATGTTTAAAATTTGAAAATTTTTAACATACAGTGCTAACATAGTCAACGGTCGTGAAAGAGACCATGTGAAGGCAAAGTTACTTTTACCATTTGTCCTCTAGGAAAGGGACAAAATAATCTCCTCTTGTAATATTCTATTTTGAAGTGTTTGGAAACTTGTTAGGGGTTGTAAGAGAATATATGATGGCTATGATAGATCTTCTATGACAATATTTATGACAAAATCCTTCCACAAGTGCACATCATGAGAGATGCCTTATGACAACTATAAGAGCATTTGTAAGTTGTTATTTTGGGTGGATTTGATTCATTCCAAGGAGATAGGCACAAGTTTTTATAGGTGGTTTTGTAGCCTTTTATTTGGTGATTCTAAAGTGGTATTTGTCCTCACAAACTCCTATAAATTGGTGCCTCAAGCTAGAGTCATTCATTCAGTCTTGTTTAGTTTCCTCGGTAACAGAGTGTTGCCAAATTTTATAGACGTAAACAAAGGAGTGTATTTCCATTGTATTCTTTGTTAGTTTAGTAATTGTAGAAACCCTAAAATGGACAGGCTTGCGACTTTACATTAAAAACACTAATTTTCATCTATTAATTAATGGGTTTTCAATCATTTATTAATCACCTATTTTCTTCTAAATTCACTTCTCAAATCATCTAATCCAATTCCCAAAATTAATTAAATAATTAATTTTATTTAATTAATTAAGCTTTAATTGATTAATTATCATTATTTAATTAATTAAACTCAATTTCCTATAGTTTAAATCAAATATTTAAACTTACTAATTAAATTCTTCCAATTAAATTAATTTCAATTAAATTAATTTAATTTCATCAAATAAAGCAATTCTTAATTACAAAGAATTCAATTATCTCACATGTTGAAAACAATTATTAAATAAATGAATTAAATATTCATTTATCTTCAAAGAGATAACTCCAATTACATCACATGGGTTACTCCACCCATCTCTCCAGTCCACAT
>MU224036.1:407063-424603 GCA_018584345.1 Thuja plicata
AATAAATAAATAAATAAATATATATATATATATATATATATATATATATATATATATCTGTGTGTGTGTGTATATATATATATAAATAAAAAAAATTACATGTTAAAATTTTAAATTATTGTAGGTTGGGCTTAAATGGAATATTTTGGAGATTTATAATATCTCATAGAGAAATTAACCTTTTACATTTCAGTCTTGGCTTATTCTTTTAATTCGGGTGCCAATATGGAAGGAAAAACTAGTGAATTTTGGGGGAAATAATTAATGACTCTTGAATTTCCTAAAGAGAACAACTTCGTTCTTGTTTTTATTCGCTTTTTAAATATATTTACAATATAAAATAGATTGGTATAGTTTATTAATCTTAGGTTCCATATTTGGATGCATTTTATGGGGAATTTCAAGTATTTTCATAAAAATTTCAAAAGACAATTGGAGAGAAACGAAAGGGAAGATTTGTGTGACTATTTTTTGTTGACTCCAAATGGTTCTAATGTCTATAAAATGAAACCGTTTATGATGTTAAGAGGTATCAATCAACAAAAAAAAAGTGGGAGAGAGAACTTGTAGGTTGTTATAGGGAATTGCTTAAGGAAGAGTGTTGGCAATTGGTTTGCCAAGAGGAGAATAATAGATAAAAGTGAAGAATGAATTTGTATATACATTGAAGGTGTTTAAGGCAGCCATGAAGTCTTTAGGACGAAGATAAAAATCAGATTTACAAAGAGGATTGCAACCAATAAAGTGGAAGACAAGAGGATTCGAAGGCATGATGTGCCAATAACTGTTGTAAAATTTCTAAATTATGTTTCTTGTTGAAAATCTCAATATATTTAACTGTTCTTGAAGTATTTTGTTATATGAATATGCATACAAGAGTTGTGATAATTTTTTTTTTTAGATTTAGTGTTCATATAATGGATTGGATGATATGTTAAGCTACAAGATTGGATAGTTTGATAAGACTCCCCAATCTTGACTGCATTAAATGGTATTAGAGCGAGGTTGGTCTTTTTGGGTGTGAGATATATTGAGTATGTGTTTGTTTCAGGAGTCTCGTGACTAAGAGGTTGTGTTGGCCATTCTATCATATAAATAAGGTTGGGTAGAAGGTGTAGAATTCCTCCATTAAGAGAGAGTGGGTAGAGGAAGCATCTTCCATAGTTTATATTGAGGATAGATGAATTATATATTGAGAGTGCATGACAAGTGTTTGAAGAAATGAGAAAGAGGAAAGGCATGAAATTTTTAATAGGATGGGTTTTAGGAATTTATATACTTGAGAGGAGAAGGAAAATAATTGTGGATATTATAAGAAAAATAAAGGAAGAGTACAAGAGAGAGTTGAAAATAGAGATAAGAAAAATATTACAGGAAGAAAAGGGTAAGATAGAATCTTATTCTTCTTTTGGTGAAAATCTATTTGTAGACAAAGTTGTGTATGTAGGTGAAGTTGCAAAGGTTGAGGAAAAGAAAGAGGAAATTTTAGAAGTGGATGAGAGTCCTTTGGAGGAAAATCTAAGGTGTTGGGGAGTGCATATGAGCGGGAAGAAGATGATCTCCTATTGAAAATTGCAGCAGTTGAGAAGGAATGGAAAACTTTGACAAAAGATGGAGTGAAAAATACAACAACGAATGATAAGGTAAAATATTATTTTTATGAATTATTTGATGAGGTTAATTTTCATGTGAAAGATAAGGAATATAAGATTATTGAAATAATAGAAGAGGAGAATGAAAGAGTAATTGCTGATTTTTCAAATATTAACAAGGATTATTTATGTTTGATTAAAATGGTGAACAAATGTGAAGAAATAAAAGTGGAACAATGCATGAATAAGAAGCTACTTGAAGGTGAGAAAAGTGAGCAGATCAAATTCATTAATTTACATGAGTTTAATAGTATTGATTTGAATGTAGGTGGTGAATATTATGAGATAGAGTGGAAGGATGAATCATGGTATAGCTAGGTGAATTTTATTAGGGGAAGAAAGAGAGGAAATGAGAAAGATGGAAGAGATGGAAAGGTGCAAAGTAAGGTAAAGAAGAAAGAACAAGTGGATAATAAAGAGAGGATGTTGAAGAGGAAGCACACTATTCTCAAATTTAATGTTCAATAGTTTCTAACTCTGGAACATTTCACTTACCTTGGGTGTTTGATGCAAGATCATCTAAGGTCACAAGCAATATTGCAGCACAAAAAAAAATTACATGTTAAATTTTTGAATTACTGGTGTAGGTTGGGCTTGAATGAAATATTTTTCAGATTTATAATATATCATAAATAAATTAACCTTTGGCATTTCAGTCTTGGCTTATTCTTTTATTTTGGGTGCCAAAATGGAAGGAAAAACTAGTGAATTTTGGGAAAAATAATTAATGACTCTTCAATTTCCTAAAGAGCATGAATTGGTTCTTGATTTTATTTACTTTTGAAATATATTTACAACAAAAAGTCATTTGGTATAGTTTATTAATCTTGGGTTCCATATTTGGATGCATTCTATGAGGAATTTCAAGTATTTTCATAAGAATTTCAAAAGATAATTGAAGAGAAACGAAAGGGAAGATTTGTGTGACTCTTTTTGATGACTCCAAATGGTTCTAATATCTATAAAATGAAACATTTTATGATTTTAAGAGGTAGAAATCAACAACAACAAAGTTGAAGAGAGAACTTGCAGGTTGCTCGAGGGAATTGCTTAAGGAAGAGAGTTGGCAATTTGTTTGCCAAGAGGAGAAGAATAGATGAAAGTGAAGAATGAATTTGTAGATATGTTGAGGGTTTTTAAGGCATCCACGAAAGCTTTAGGGTGAAGAAAAAAAATAGATTTACAAAGATGAGTGCAACCAATAAAGTGGAAGGCAAGCGGATTTGAAGGCATGATATGCTAAGAACTCTTGTAAAAATTTTGAACTATGTTTCTTGTTGAAAATATCAATACATGTAATTATTCTTGAAGTATTTTATATGAATATGCATATGCGAGTTGCAATATTTTTTTTTTAAGATTTACTGTTCATATAATGGATTGGATGATATATTAAGGCTGCAAGATTGGGTAGTTTGTTAAGTCCCCCTAATTTTGACTGCATTAGAGAGAGATGAATCTTTTTGATGCTTATGTAATAAAACTACCAACTACAATTAGAATGCTTCTTTTAATCAATTAAAATTGAGAAGGTGGTTGGTGTGTCACTCTTAGAGGATTTGAGGAATGATTTTTTTAAAAATTAATATGCATTAGTTTTTAGGGGTAGAACAAAGAAGGTAAATAATAATAAAAACAAAGGAAGGTCCAAATAAAAAAGAAGATCTAAATCTCTTGGTAAAACCAAGGTGAAATGTTAGAATTATGATTAAAAAATGACCATTTAAAAGGATTATGGTAAGAAAGGATCTATTGATGATTTAAATTTAAGATCCTCTTAAGATGACATTAGTGGTGTGCTTTCTAGTCCTTGTTATAGATACAAAGTTAGTTAACTCTAAATCCTCCTTCCACATGACTCCCCATAGGGAGTTATTTTATGAGTATGCAAACATTGTTGGTAGAAAGGTATGATTGGTTGAAAATGTATTCTTTAATATAATTGGATGTGGCAGAGTTAATTAAGATTGTGTTTAATGATGAAAAAATTAAATGCCTTTAAGGAGTTTTGCATATACTTGGTTTGGTGAGGAAATTGTTACCAATAAATAAAATAAATGATGTGGTTGTATTTAAAAAAGATTTATGTAAATGGTTCATAGAGTTATAGTGCTTGGTAAGGAGTTCATGTTCATACTATGTTTCACATTGAGGGTAAAACTTGTTATCAATTTAATATTTTTTAACATTGAATGCAAAAAGATGGAGCTAAACAACAACACATGTTTGCAATTCAATGTTACCTATGTATGATCCATATTAAAATGTCACTTCAACAACATTATTGCTTTGGTAGCAACATCACATCATAGGCAAGTTGTCAATTTGGTAACACACATGCAAATTCAATAATAACTATTAATATTTGGCAACAATGCATCACTTCGAAAGTAATGTCATTCTGATAACAATATATGAATCTTTGACAATAGTGCTACTTTGACAAAAAAATGTTCATCTTTAATATTAAGATGGCATTTTGTTGGTAATATCACTTGAATAAAATTTATGTACTTTTAGTAATAATTTGCATTCAATAATAAATTCTTACATTGGAGAACCATAAACTTGATTATGCTTTGGCATGAGCACACACTACATTATTGAGAAAGGTCTAGTGAAGCCTTGAATAGAAAATCAATGGGCTAGTTGGTTGTGCTTTGGATCTTAACTTTTGTGAACTTTACTTATATGGAAAGAAAATTTATATTTGGTTTAATTTGAGCTCTATTAGTTCTTAGAGATTTAAGACTTGATTAATAGTGATGTATTTAGTCTTGTTAATGTACTTTCACTTGTGAAATATCTTTATTATGTTTCAAATTCATTAATGTTTTTTGTAGGGAGACATGGGCCTACTTTCTCAAGTATAGATACAAGGTATTCTATGGGTTCAAAGATCTTATGGAGAACTATGTAAAAAAAGAAGATTAAGGCATCGAGAGAATATAAAATGGTGGGGGATTTTGTTCAACAAAGATTAATAAATTTTGAAAGGAAAATGGTATTATGCAACTTAAACTCCCTCATAAAAAGGAGTTAATGAGAGTGGAGAGAACATTAATGTAGAAGGTTAGAAGTCTACTAAGTAGAGTTAGCTTCAATCGTAAATTTTGGATAAAATTCACTAATATAATTAGATAACAAAGCTCTATTATTAACACTTCTTAACAATTTTCTAGAGGTGGTTTGGATGGG
The DNA here is from genome assembly GCA_018584345.1 of Thuja plicata. Classification (NCBI taxonomy): domain Eukaryota; kingdom Viridiplantae; phylum Streptophyta; class Pinopsida; order Cupressales; family Cupressaceae; genus Thuja; species Thuja plicata. The sequence goes on from MU224036.1 coordinate 411,914, forward strand.
AAAAATCTCACCTTGGAATCTCATATTTTGTGGTTGTGAGGCATATATGCACTTTTTTTAAGGAGAAGAGGTTAAAGTGGGCTTCAAAATGGATAAATACATCTTCATTGGTTAAAGTGGCGACACAAAGGAATACAAGCTTAGGAATCTAGTGATAGGAAAGTTGGTATATAATTAGAATGTGATTTTTAGGGAGACTGGGTCTTTTCCAGTACTTGAAAAACCAAATAGTAATATAAAGATAGGTGTACAATACTAACCAAACATTGAAGATATAGAACATCAAAATTACATATTCAACTTAAATCAACATCCTAAACATTAATACATGCTTGTTGGTTGAATTTGATCTTTTTTACCAAACCATTAAATCAACATTATGACTTTGATCCAAAGGATAACACTCCTAAATTATGTTTATTGGTGTGCTAACGATTTATACTCATACTTTAGAAACATCAAACTAAGAAAATTCCATAAGTCATTTTTTGTGAAGCCTAGACATGACCTCAAAGTTTAGATCCTCAAATATAGTTTAAATTTGTAAGTGTGGCAATCAATTTTATAGGTGTGGAATCGAACTAGAACATCAGATAAAAAATTCAATGACATAGAGGCATCCATTCAACATCTCTAAGGACTTGACAAATGTGATTCAATTGACAACATTTTCTTACAATCTTTATCAAGTCTAGAGCTAAATATTGTTGTTTCAAGTTTATTTTTAAGTATGGTATTTACTTTAATATATTTATCATTAAAATATAATCAATAATAATTTTATTTATTTATTATGCTTTTATTTACCCCAGATTAATTAGATAGATTAAAAGAGTTATTTATTTTCCTTTTTTGATACTAAACATATTAAACTAATTAGATGTAAAGACATACTTCTGACATGATACAAGGTCATGTATATGTGTAATAAGGAAAAATCCAAACCGTGCATTTTTTCCTTTCATTCTGGGTCTATTTTAATAAGACTGTCCTTAGTGCAATAACTATTTTACAATGGTGTATTTTAGCACACAAGTTGGCAAATAATTTGAGCCCTACTTGATTCCATCTATAATATGCCCAAGGACTTGGAGTCATTTTCAATACACCCATTCCTTTATTCATCGGAACTCGCAAAATGTGAAATGTATCCAAGTCACTTTGTAAAACACATAAAATGCCCATAAACTTTCAAAAATTAAATTTAATTTTGGGCCTTTGTGGCTTCTTTCAACTATCTGTTACTAAATTAAATTTAATTAAGTGCATAATTCATTAAATTGTGTGCTAGGGTTTTGTATTCGAAGGCAAAGCCTAACTTTTCAGACAATCTCAAATCCAAATTTTCTTATCCTCTTTACGTGATCACATGAACACATCTTAGAGCTTTAACATTACATCATCGACTTATATCAACATCATAAGAATTATTACTTTGTTACTTGCTATTCTCAATCCTTTTCATTAAATTGTCAAATTGACAAGGGGCTTTGACCACAGGAGAACATTATTTCTCTAGAAAGTTCTCAAACAATGTCCATCTATACCACCCCTCTCAAAAGCAAATAACAAACATCAAGGCAAATAAGGTTTAGACACCAAAACCAACCATAAAATATAATTTTGGGCTATGTTCATATTTCTTCTTATGTTTTAGATCCATAGGTGCAAATGTTAGCTTCGTAGTTATGACAGTGGGTGAAAACATAAGATGGAAGATTCATTGCTACAAAGGTATTTATTTGACATTGCACATGACTCCACTAAATTAAACAATTAGTTTCTAACACCTAGTAAAACAAGGTCTTCATGAAACTTGAACTATGTATTATTATTATATTTACCTAATTTCTAATTATTATTTGAGTACTAGTATTAATGCTAACTCATTAATTCTAAGTTGTTTAATATATGACATCCTAATGTATAATGTTTTCAGATAAATTAGGTAAATTGACTTGCAAATGGGGTAGCAAGTTAAGTGGGCTTAACCTTGGAGAAAACTCCATGGTTAAGCACACTTGAGTTGGAGAAATACTAGGATGGGTGACCTCCCGACTCTGAGCATTCCTTAAGTGCAATGAGTGCGAAGTGTTCCAATCGTTCTTTTGAGAGATGGGTTCTTGTGAACCACTACTCATGAAACTTGGATCAATGAGTTTGATGCAATGAGTGCTAAGTGTTCCAATCTCTTGAGATATGAGTTCTTGTGAACCACTGATCATGAAACTTGGGTCAATGAGTTTGACTCGAAAACTACAGAGTTGAATCCTAATAGCAATATCACAATGACTTGTCGTTTTACAAAATTTACACAATTTATTGAGAAGCATTATACATTACTACTATCGACTTGGGAATCTCATCCCTACTATATGACATTTTCACAATAGATACAATGAATTGAAAAACCTCATTATAAATAACTCTTTATTTTTGACAACAACATTTGAAATCCCACTTCATGATCCACTATTTTTTTTCCAAAAATTAAAAAAAGGTTTTTATTCTTTTCAAAAGGAATAAATCGTTATTGATCGAGCAACTTTGATTTCAGGAGAGCGGTGTGGGGGCGGGCGGTTAGATAATTGATTTGTGTCCATCTGTGGAAAGAAAGAAGAAATTAAACTTTTCCCAAAAGAGTAAGCACATCAAAAATTGCGGGCTGAAAGGCGAAAGGAGAAAGCGATGCAGCGATAACTAGACCAGAAAGACGGGTAAAAGCAGGACAAAGGATAAAAAAAAACAATGACGTGCGTTGTATGAGTCCCTGAAACAGGCTTTTACCTGTCATCTGAAGCCGTGCGACTTTCTTTTAATCAAGTTTTACCGTGGTAAAAGAAGTCGGTGGGTCAAAAAAAAAATCTCGTCCATGGCTGCCGTATCAAAATCTCGCGGTTTGGAGAGAAGAAGTGGCATATTTGAGCCCTCGGTCGTACATGTGATCAGGAGCGTAGAATTGTGGCCGCCGACGTATCATGCCTTGGGTATCGCGAAAATAAAGGGAATAGGCAAAGAAAACGATAATATCGTTGGTTGGCTAGGGTTTGACATCAGACAAGAATTGAGGCTGGTCGGCGTAGCATGGAAATCACGTAGTAGAATATCTACTCACTCGAACAACCACAACACAGATGTAGTATTAGCTGGAGAAGTTCATTATCCCGTTTTTGCTTTGTTGCGAGGTCCCGCGTTCGAGTCGCGACTATGACGAGGGCTAAAAAGGAAGCTTTGGATTATTGCACTATCAAGGGAAATGGCAAGCTCGTCAAAGGTAAGCGCGCGCGGTAAATTATCGAGAAAAAAGTAGGACTGCAGATCTTGAAACCCTAGTAATGGCTTGTGGCTGAGTTCGATGTTTTGTTTTTTTTTTCCTTTGTTTTAGTGGGGGATACCGTGCTCATGCGCGCTCAGGATCCCGATAACCCGCCATACGTAGCGCGAGTGGAGAAGATTGAAAGCGAGGCGCGTAGCAACGGTCATGTTAGGGTTCGAGTGCGATGGTATTACAGGCCGGAGGAATCTATCGGCGGTCGACGGCCATTTCACGGCGTGAAAGAGCTCTTCATGTCCGACCATTACGATACGCAGATCGCCGACACCATTGAAGACAAATGCGTCGTTCATTCTTTCAAGAATTATACGAAACTCGACAGCGTGGGCGCGGAAGACTATTTCTGTCGCTTTGAGTATAAGGCCGCCACCGGCGCTTTTACTCCCGACAGGGTGGCCGTGTAAGAAAATCGCTTGTTTTTGGTCTCTTGTGTCTCGAATCTACTCCCTTTAGTTTGCATGTTTCAAACCCGCGGTCTTTACTAAGATACGCTTGGCTTTCATTTTGCGTAGGTACTGCAAGTGTGAAATGCCGTACAACCCCGACGATTTGATGGTGCAGTGCGAATTGTGCAAAGACTGGTAGGCACTTTCCTATCTTTTTCGTTGGACTTTGTGGTATAAACAAAAGCCGGCGTCGGGCCTATCTATGCTGGCATGTTTTGTGGTAAAGTTTTGATATGAACGACGACTTTCTTTACTTTATATAAATGACGGCGTTTGACCTCTTTCTTAACAAACTTCGGACATGATTTTGACTGTTTTGAAGTTCGATTTTTACTACAATGGCGGTACCTACACTTGGCTGAACATACGTCCATTAAGATCGCCAATCGAAACCCTTGAAGTTTAGAACCCTAGTTGTATATGTTTGCGCGAATTCCTCACTTCAAATCTGTAGTTCGTTCTTTCTTTTGATAGAGAGTTATCTCATTCCTCATGAACGTGCTCTCTGCTTTGAGACTGACTGTAGTAATCATATATGTATACATTTTCTTCTCACATCACGTTGTTTAGACACAGCGTCGTCAACAGCATCTTAGTACCTCACTAGTGTAGTACTTTTCTGTGTACGTTTCTGTCAATATTAATGAAAAAGCTTGGTAAGACTTTCTGTATATCCTTACCTTTCCTCCCTCATTAAAATTTTAGGAGAACTGTGTTAAGAAAGATGTTTCTGTGCTATGAATATAAATTGAAACAGTGCACTTATGGTATGAATGTTACTTGTTTTTCTATCTTAAACATTATATTTATTTTTGACTCAAGTCTAGGAAGTTTATATTTCGCTTTCACATGGACTTTGGGTAGGCTGAGTTTTATCAACCGCATACTCTATTTTCTACATTGTTGTAACTCTTTGAACTATCCATAGTAGGCAAGCAATTTTCTGATAGTATTTTTCCAAAATTATTGGAAAACATGGTAAGCTCTATATATGAATATTACTTTTAGCTTTTTTTCTCTTACTAAGTTTCTCAAAATGAGAGAAATGAATGCTTAAAGATGCTTCTTTAGTAAAAACATAAGTTAAAATTATTCATATATGTGGTATGAGAATGTTATCAAGAATAACTCCAGACATGCTTTTGAACTGCTCTGAAAGTTGTCTTATTCTCTCCGTTGCTGCACTTTGTGGATGGATGTTCATGCAACAAGCTCCATAGTTTAGGTTATTACTGCTCCATCATTTCTACCCTTTTTGAAATTTACAATATCTCTAATGATAGTGCACTAAGCTGTGAGAAAAATGACAGTACTCTTACAGTCGCTTCCTTCTGATATCAACATGGTTTTGAAGTCTGTGTTTTGAGATGTTATTTGCATTCATCTAACATATGTATATTGTTTTTACTTGTATTGTTTAAACAAGGGTCCTTTTCTGGACATTTTACTATTTTAGTGAAAGGCTAGTATGAAGTGTTTACTTTTCAACGAGTGCATCTATGCACACAATAAATTCATTGTACAGAACAGTGCGGTTCCACTTCAAGTATGTAGAAATGCATCATACTGTTCTGTAGCACAGGGGGAAGTGAAAATAATAGGATAACAGTTGCATTTGCAATAGCTTAGACATATACACAAGTAGGTACAATTCCTCACCTGAACAGTGTCTCAGTTTAAGTATTTTACGTTCTCAACTACTCAGCATTTTCTTATACTCGTTATTCTACGTTTTGAATTACATTCTTTTACCATATGCATTTACAAACATCTTCCTTATAAATTTATAGTTTTGTCTAAGCCTAGTATCTAGTGTTTTTTGTTCAGTAGAGTTGTGAAAGAACTTAAGTAGAGAGATGATTGTCTACTAAGAGCTCAAGTAAAATCAATGTGCACATTTTGTGTGATTGCTGTTATCAATGCTTATTTGAGAAGGAAATGCATCTAAGAGTGCAAAGGGTGTGTCTTGTAGCTTAGTGCACTGGAATGAGTAAATGTCTATATGCTTTTGTTGGAGCCTAGTAAATGGAAGACTTGACAGTCAATGCATCAAAACATTACAGATAAAGGAGCATGCTGGCATTTAATACTCTTAAAAAACAAGCTCTTGATATTAAAAAAATGTTATATCTGTAATATAGTTCTCTATTGTTTGTCCAGTTATCTACACTACTACTGCTTGAGATAAGATTTATGTCTTTGTCAACCCTCAAAATAACTCTCTTATTGACTTTTGGATCATTTTTCCTTTTTTGGGTTTAGAGTTGTGGTTTATTTTGGAGCTCTTATTTACACTCTAAATTGATTTCTCTCAAGAGTTTGGGCAGAGGTTTGCAAGATACATATTTTGTGAGTTTTGATGGATTTATGTCCGCTTTGTGCATTGCATGATCATTTTATGAGTCCATTTAAAACAAATGTAGTTAGAATGTAAAATATTTTGTTTATAGCTTCATTCCTTGATGCGATTAACTCTATTTTATGACTATAATCAGCAAGGTTGCATGGGGAAGGGGGTACGGGTAAGGGTCTACCTATTTTTCAAAATAGGAGACATGGGTATGTCAAATTTTTTTTAATATAATTTAATATTTTATAGAAAATCTGAAAATATGAGTCGTGACAATGAGTTTTCAAAACAAGAACAGTGATAAAGTTTGTAGATGTAATGTATTGTTTTCAGTTTCAGATTTGCAATATGTTTGTAATAATAATCAAAGTTCCCAGACTCGGACTTGGCAAGGCTGACTCGACTTGTGACTCGGCAGTGTCTCGGCAAAATGAAAAAACCCTTGAAATTTAGAGATTTTTAACGATTTAAAACTTGTTTCATGCACCCATTATTGAATAAAGCTTAAAGACACTATAACATCATCAAATAAAAGCTAATTTGATCACATACATAAACATACATCCATCACATAAGTACAAACGTAAATTCGTAGCTGAAGGAAATAGAAAACATAGATACATAGAATTATAAATATTGTCAAATGTATAAAAAATCCATGAAATCCATGACACCAAATGTTCCCAACATATGTGTAAACAAAAAACAAGTCTATGGGTCTGGGTCTGGGTCTGGGTCTGGGTCTGGGTCTGGCTCAAGCTCAGGCTCAGCCTTAGAGTAGTCTGTGTTCCTCCTATCTTAGAGTAGTCTGTGTTCCTCCTATAAAGGCGTCTAAGGTAGGTCCTAGATGATTGAGCAACCATAGTCTCTGCTTGTGAGGTGCCATTTTGATCAACATTAGTTGTCCTTGATCGTACTCTATCCTCCTCTACCATAGCCACAACCTCAACCTCTTTGTCGCCTGGTCAACCCACTCAAGGTCCTCATCAGTGAAGACAAGATCAGTAGACTGAGTGAGCCACTCGGATTTTGGATCAACCTTTGCTATAGTGATCAGAGAGGAGTCAGTGTCCAAAATCTGCCAAGTCCTAAGTCGAAGGTTGTAATGAACAAAGAATAGATCATTCAACCTCTCCATAGACAATCTGTTACGTCTCTTCGAGTGGATGTGTTCAAACATGCTCCAATTACGCTCACATCCAGAAGTGTTGCATGGCTGATTTAGTATGCAGATGGCAATGTTTTGAAGGTTTGGGGCTGTAGGCCCAAACATTTGCCACCATCTATCTGAAATAAGGAAAAGAAAAAAAAAAATAGTCTCATTTCCAACTTTAAGGCTAGATTATAAAATCAAAATGCAAACTTAAGAATCTTAACATATGTTTCTACCTGGCTGCAATTCTGTCCAAGCATCTTTGACAATCTTGCTTACGAAAATCACCCCTGTTGCATTATTATATTCGTCCATCTCGTGCATTGTAGCTGTGCTATCATGAGACATCTTTTGGACCGCTGTATATAGGCCACTAAGAACCTCCTCATTCGCCTTGAAATTATTGCAGAAACGTAATGCTCCTTCGAGGAAATAAGCTGTTGCATGGATGGGCTTGTGAAGCTGGCTATGCCATCTCCTATCAATTATCTCCCGAATGGAGCCATACTTATCCTTAGTTCCTGCTTATATGGATCTAATGGCCTCCTTGGCCCTATCCATGCCCTCATATATGTAGCCCATAGAGGGCTTCTCCCCATCAACAACTTGTAGGAGAACTACCTGAGGTTCAGTGACCTGCAAATAATGTTAACAAAAATAGTTAAACAAAACAAAAATATGCATATAAAATTAAAAAAAATAAACAATCTGTAATAAATTTATCTACACGATCTTTGCACAAGGGGTCCAAAAACCTCCCTCATAAAAAATGCAATCTGCCACATCCATCCCTGCAGTGGTCGTAGCATAGGACGAGGAAGTCCATTCCTCACCAACAAACATGCGCCTCAAAGTTGCCTTTGATTTCATTAAGGATTTTAGTGTGAAGAAATTTGAGGCAAATCTCGTAGTACCAAGATGAGCCAACTCCTTTTGCCCAGTGTATTGCCTCATAATGCTAAGGACCAATGCATGATTGCAGATATTTTTGGCCCTATCAACACATTCTTTCACCCATTGAAGCTTTCCAATATCCTCCGACATGAGGTCAAGGCAATGGACCGCACATGGAGACCAAAATATTTTTGGGTGCCCGTCCATCAAAAGTTTACTTGCAACAGTTTTAAATTAACTGGAAATTTAGATGTGATAAGAAAATTTTAGCCCGTCCATCAAAAGTTTACCTGCAACAATTTTAAATTTAATTACAAATTTAGGTGTGATAAGAAAATTTTAAATACATTTCTGGGCGTCTCTCCATCAAAACTTAAAAGTTTACTTGTAGCAACATAACTTGCTACATTATCCGTCACCACCTGCACCACATTTTCTTCACCCACCTCATGGATGACTTCCTTAATAGCCTCACATAAGTATGTGGTATTTTTCACATGTGAGGAAGCATCAATGGACTTCAAGAACATGGCAGATCTTGAAAAATAACGCAAAATAATTATCAAAGATCATTGATCAATAAATAAATCAAAATTTAAATTATTCAATGCATTTAGGGAAGTAGAATGATCAATCACCTGCGCAAGAAACTAAGAAAATTTAGGAGTGTCCTATCTGTCCAACCATCTGTCATGATGGTGTAGCCCTTTTGGCTCCAATATTCGGTGGTCCTCTAGCTCAACTTTCATATCAGCAACCACCCCACAAATGGTTACAACATCTATCATGCCTTGCCAGTAAGGAGACCTGTCACAAATAGATTATCATTAGACAAAGTAAAGTTCAACTTCAAACTATAAATTTTAAAATTTAATTTTAAACTTAAAGCAATTAAATAAAAAAGAATTACTTGGTTGCAATAAATAGAATGTTGCAAAAGTACCAAAACTTGCAAATTTGTTTTCTTGCAGCATAATGGACCTCCTTGTTCCAACCCATGCTCTCAAGTGAGGCTTGTGTACCAGGAGTAGTGTGGCACAAAATAATTGTCAAACTTGGATCTTCGGACTCTAGGACCAAGGGTAACAGTGCCATTAGGAGGAGCAGAAGCAAAAGCACTAGCACTAGTAGAGGCACTAGGAGAAAAGGGAGGCATGAAAGAACCCTGTCCAACATAGCCTACAAGTGTGGATGTGGATGCGCGTGCGGATGCGGATGAATGGGAACCAATAACATTTAACTATTCCAATTGCCTCTTCTTAGTTTCCTTTTCTTGTTTACATGTTTCTAACTGGACATAATAGAAACGAACTGCCTCGACTGTTGCTTTTTCACATGGCTCAACATCATTGCCACGTATGCCGACAATATGGTGTTTAAATCTATTGATGCCACCATGATTAATTTCTTGTCCACGAAACTCTTCAGTATATTTCCAAGCCTCATTCCTTTTTATCCATTGGGAAAAAATCATGTTTTCAAAACATGAAGGGTGCTGCAATAAGACAATTTTACAAACAAATTACCATTTGTGCATTGTATTTTATAAAGTTATAAACTAATAGAAAAAACCAGCAATCTCTACATTAGTGCATTTTTTTTTCTAGGGTTTGCTATTGTTCTACTTCTTTCATTGAAGTATGCAATTTATATTTTAATAGAAAACATTCAAGATTTGGAAAGTTCCAACTTAAAAAATTTAACAAAAAAATGAAAAATCCATAAACATACAAAAAAAATGCCAACGAAATCTACAAAATTTAACACTTACCTCTCTCAAATGAGTTGAAAAGTCTTGGAACAATTGCTATGGACTCCTTGATGCTCTCAATGCAAGTATACCGCTGCCCCAATGTGAGTTGTGGAAGCTTTTTAACTCTTCTTCCCTGCTGGTTGCAAACCTATGGCCTCTCTCTCTCTCTCTCTCTCTCTTCTTCTCATAACAAGCAAATAGATCACCTTTTAGGGCAAAATAGAAAAGATATGTAAAAAAAAGGAAGTGAAACTTTTTTTTGTTTTTTGCAAGTTGTCGCGGCTGGGTCACGACCCTCGAATTCGGTGAATTAGGCCGCCGAGTTCGGGTCATGAGCCATTTTGACCCGCCTAGACCTACTATGCTCGCCGACCCACGTGACCCGCGACAAGTCCTGGAACTTTGAGAATAATATATGCTAAATGCCTAAATGTTCAGATGCATTACAAAGAAGGCAAACTTCAAACATGAACAAGAAGATCATGATGACATATTGTGAATGATAAGCTTCTGACTTAAACAGTGATAAAGTTTACTGTTAATCATTATTGTATCAAAGATTTCAAACTGATTACATATTGAATTAAGCTTGATAGACAACAAGCTGCTACACAAACAAAAAATTGAAACAAAAATCAGAAATCTTAATCAAGGTCCTTAGCTATGATGCTCTCCACTGAGTACCCACTGAGTACCTGGTACTTGGGTATGCATACTAGTATCCGTTATGCGTCCTAGGGGTATGGGTACAGGTACCCATGCAACATAGCTATAATGTTTGTAAACAAGATATTTGTTACATTTTATGTTATTGTTATTGTGCAATTAATATGCTTATGGTATTAAGGTTGAAAAAGTAAAAGACTATTGTTAATCGATTCAACCCCCACCCCCACCTCTCAGTATAACCATGTGCTCATTACTCATCACGAGCATCTCCCAACGCATTGCTTATTTTGCTCTATGCTATATAAGCCAATACTATTGACTTTTCAATAGCTTCTAAAAAGTGCACACCTCATCCTTCCTTCTATTGCCAATAGATTCCAGCTAATGCCATTCATTGGCTTTGCTAGCCACATTGAAAACGAGTACCTCAAAACCCTTCCATGGTTTTTAGCTCCTCTCAACTTTTACTCAAGATTGTATCATAAAACTTTTTGATGACTAATTGGGAAGGTCCTACATCTCTTCTCATCTGCTAGATATGAGGGGAAATGAGATTCTAGCATAGGATCATAAACTAAGATCTCAAATCTCCACTGCATAGCATTGGAACATGAATTAGGTTCAACCGTAGTCCTTGTAGGAGAGCTCAATGCTCAAAATTTTGTTACTTTGTTGCAATGGAATTGAGATTGTGAAGTGTGTGTGAATGAACTAGGTTAAGTGATAGCAAAAGTGACAATTTTTTTTATAAGTAGTGAAATACAAAATTAAAAACTACATAGTAGCTCAGATATGGAAATAAGATACAAGGAGGAACTTGTAGTTGAAAGTGCTGTACACGGGTGGAGGGCGCCCTAGTCCTAAGGGTGTCCAAACTAGCAGAATGTAGCAGAAGTGTAGTTAGGAGGTCCTATAAGCTTGTTCCTAGAATTCTAGCCAAAAATCCTTAGACACGGTTGGAGGGTACACTAGTCTAGGGTTCTTCACCTGTCTAAAATTTGTAACTATCTGTCTTGCTCTGCTTTGCACACCTATAACCTCCTTTATTGTCTGATATAAACACATGAAAGTGGGAAAAAATGATTGTGATGTATAGGGGCTGGCCTAATTGTTAAGGAATTATGATCAGAAGATAAATAAACTAGATTGCTGTAGTAGAATACAATTGCCTTGTTGATTGATTGATTCTACAAAAATAATGACTATATATATTGAATCCAAACAATGTAAGTATGAAAAGACATGACTCATCATATTGATGGGTCATACCCGTTCATACTAACATATTATAGTTATCGTGATTATGCATGTCTTAATTCAAATATTATAAACTGTGCATACGGTGAAGGGTTGTTAACAATATCGCGCGGTCACAATACTACCGTGACTGTTATATATTAACAATCACGATAGTATCGTGACTGTTAATATATAACAGCCACGATACTCATACCGATAATCATGTTCGACTATTAAGTTGATATAATCGATTCAATAATATATCATTACTTTATTTATATATATATATAATTTCACTCATGACAATATTAATATATATTATATCTTTAATTTAATATATATTCAATTACTATATATATATATGTATACACACACACACACACACACACACATATTTTATAATTGTTTCGTCGTTTATTAAACACGAACGAACAATACTTTAACACTCCCTCTTGAGAGAGAGTTTAATAGAATTTTTCATATCATAATATCTGGCTCAATCCAGATAAGTTATTACACAGTAATAATATAAGTGTTAAGATGTCCGGCCCTATCCGGGACAAACCCTTTCGGGAGTCTATCCTAACCAATTATCACTCAACCAGTAATAACATAAGCAACAAGATGTCTAGCCCTATCCGGGACAAACCCTTACGGGAGTCGATCTTGAAGCCTGGTTACTATTGTCAAGATCGTCACCTTGACATAGTAACCTACACATACACAAGATCGTCATCTTCACAATTTGAAATATTTCAATATTTTATTCATGAATAAAAATGTACATTAATATTTACATTCATATTTTTATCAAACCAATTTTCTTTCTGAAGAAATCTATCTTTACTTTTG
>MU224036.1:438673-458662 GCA_018584345.1 Thuja plicata
ACACGCTTAAGCCGACTTGCTCGGAAGTGTTGTGTATTATGTTTTAGGGCCGACCATAAGTCTTGTTTTGGGTCGCGTCTATTTGGGTATGAACATATAAGTATGTAATGTAAAGTTATGTTACAAGGGTGGAAGAATATGTATGAGAAAGATATAGAAGAGCAGTATGATGAAGTCAGTATGAGATAAAGCTCTTTAAGAGAGTAAGAGCATTCGCGCATACACGGAACTGATCAGACAACAGTGTCATCACAGGAGTTCACTTTTGATATAGTGTATATCAACTATCAAAAGGTTGTAGCCTTCATCTTATTGGGCAGTGAGCCATATACCTTTAACAGGGTTTTGTAAAAGACTCCTAACAGGGTCAGACCTTTAACAAGGTCATTGTACTTGCATTGTAAAGACTGCTTCTAACAGGGCAAAGGAACTTTAACAGGTTCACTATACTAGTACAATATTTGTGGGTACTAATTCCCACCGGGGTTTTCCTCTGATCAAGGTTTCCCCGTAATCATATCTTGTGTTATGAGTTCTTGTGTTAAGCTTCATTGAATGAATGTTTTGATTTATGTTAAAGAGCAGAAATATAATTAATAGACAAACACTGATTCACCCCCCCCTCTCAGTGTTTCTAACACATATAGGTATCTTCAATCTTTATATGATTTATAGTCGGTCTTTCATATATATCATATATTGTTTGTTACTTATGAGATGTGGCTTCCTAACAACTAATCGGTTACTTCTATTGGGTCTGTACGAAATATATATATGGTAATTTGATTTCCGAATACTCTCCTCCTGATCACCAAGGATATCGAGTTGATAATAGGAGCGAACACTAAATGATGTTGTCTACAGAATACGTGTCGGTCCAAAGATCTTGAATGCTAATGTGTAGTAATATATTTAGTGCTGAATTGGAGACTCCACCCGTGTATGGTCTTTGTGCCAATGTTATTGCTGACTGTAGCAAATTGCTTCCTCTGATTTTCTCCGCCCTACTTGATCAGAGACGTCTTCTTATACCTCTACAACCAGTGATATGCCCCTTGGAATTGAATGGGTGGATTTCTTCGAGGATCATGGCCATTTAGCAACGTGTTTGTTTGACTAATAAACATCAATCTTTGTTTGTTTGTTTGACTAATGGATCATTGTTTACGCCGCTTATGTGTTTGAGTTGATACGAATCATAATATGTTGTCTTCATAACAAGTACTTTGTCCAACGTATTTCCTCCATTCGTTGGTTAAGCGTGTGCGTCCCTTATTTGTATATGTGCCAGAGTTTATTATATTAGTTTGATATTATATCTAATATTATTAGATATAATATAATTATATATAATATAATTATATAATACTAGTTCCTTTATATCTAATAATACTAATGTATTATATTATTGTTTTCATAATGGTACGAGAATTGTTTATAAATTTTATTATTGTATATTATGTTAATTATTATTATATTAATTACATATCATATATTATATGATTATAGTAATAATAGATTTATTACTAATCTATTTATTTACATTTGAGTTATTATTATTATTATTATTTTTATCTATTTATATTTAATATTACCATCTATTTATTAAATCTTGACTCGAAACAAAACTCGTTACATTCTCCCTTGGATTGGAACAAGGTGGAGGATTGAATTACAACAAATCAGATTAATCTCCTTACAATTGTGAAAGAGAGGACGTTTGAAGGTCCAAATGAACATTGTAGTTCAAGGATGTGCACTTATACACATCTCGACTTGAAACAAAACTCGTTACAATCTCCCTTGGATTGGACCAACTCTCTTGATTTTTTCATGTTATTAGGATTTCAACTTGCTCAAGATGGATAACTTTAGGTGTGGGTTCTAAAGAACACATTGACTGCTTTTGGTGCTGATTGATCTAATTGGCTTGTGGAGATTTGGAACCCAACATAGATCAACCACGTAAGGCATTGATTGTGCATTAGTCCTATGATTGGATGTGAGCCTTAGAAATGGAAGGATTTGAAACTTAAATTTCTATACTTAGCCGCAACAACTATTCCTTCTTTTTGTTGAGAATTTTTATCTTCACATATTTTGAAGGCTAGAGAATTCTGAATGTTGAGGCAAACAAATCCAAGTTTGTGTAAACAAGCATTGAGTGCAAAACATTATCATGTTGCTACCGTGCAATTTAGACTATCAACATGTGGAGAAAAATTGAAAGGCCCTTCCATGAATAATTGTGGCAAGTATGACATAGCCAAACCTTGTCGCATTGGCAAATTACCATCGTAGGGTCTTCAAGAACATAGAAGAGAATGCACAAACTCTATATTTAGATGCACATGAGGATCTTGCAAAACGGAAAAGACAAAGAAAAGAACAAAAAATCTTTTTGGTTGATACAAGTTTCTAGATGGGCCAATGATGCCCAGACATCGAAGTTGTAGATAGTACTTGTACAATTATGTGGCATTTAAAATTTGAACTTTGAGCCTTTGAGGGTCATATGACATGTAATCATTGATTCATGACAAATAGATAATGGGAATAGACTTATGTGCTCTCTAAATTCATTTTGTATGTATCCCATGCATTATTTAGTTTATTTTGTCCTATTTAATTTTGTCTATTATGCCAAGTTTTTCATTGATTCAGAATGGGGCCAAAATTTAGGGTTGGTGAGTTTTAGTTGATTGATTTTCTGAATTATGGTGTGAATGATTAGGGATAGCTGCAAAACACTTTGGCATACTTTGTGAACAAGAAGATGCAAGGATACTTTTAATGATGCCCTTTTTTTACTCTAATTAGGGAAGTTGAGGTCCTTAAGTAGGATTGGGCTATGCCGGTCAAATCTGACATTTCTTGTTTCGGCTATGCTCAGCCCTTTATTTTCCAGTCTTTTTGAGACACAAGCTTGATGTAATTGTATTGTCAGATAATGTAATCATTATGTTCTTTGATGTAATATAAGAAGACGTGTCTTAGAAAAAGGTTAAAAACTATAGTTATTGCATGTTTCATATTTTTACCACTATAGCTGGTTAGATAGAAAGCACAAATTTAAATTTGGTTGGTTAGAATGTTAATATCGAGATTATTATTAAAGAGAGGATACTTATTGATAAGAGGCTCAAGATTTTGGGTGTCAATGATTCTCTGAGATTACATGTGGTCAACCTTGCTAAGAAAACTCTGAAAATGTTAGGTCTTGCACCATTAATATGGTTGATCTCAGATTATGCATGTTTTGGCTGCTCTCAAAATATGTGGCTAAGACCATCAATATTAATGATTTGAGAATAACTATGTATATGCTGCTCCTGGAAAACCTGCACTTGTATCATCATTATGAATGGATTAGATACACGAAATTTTGATCTAGAAGGTTTGTAGTGATTGTTGTACTCTACTTTGACAAGCCAATTAACAAAAAAATGTTGACAACTAGAGGCTCAAGATTTTGGGGGTAAACGATTCTCTGAGATTACATGTGGTCAACTTGCCAAGAAAACCTCAAAAACATTAGGCCTTGCACCATTAGTATAATCAATCTCAAATTATGCTCGTTTTGGTTGCTCTCAAAATGTGTGGCTCAAACCATCAATATTAATTATTTGAGAATAACTATATATATGCTGCTCTTGGAAAACCCGCACTTGTATCACCATTATGAATGGGTTTGATACACTTAATTTTGATCTAGAAGGTTTGGAGTGTTTCTAGGAGACCTTTGTAAATAGGATGATCACACAACCACAAAAGTCACACTAGTGGCATCTATATGCTAGGAGCTTCAGAAATGGGGCAATGGAAAGGGTTCTTGTGTTATTATTACTTCTTATATACGCAATTAGTCTTTTTGTGGCATTTTCCGATCATGGGGAACATTTGAGATGTCACATGGATTAATTGAACCAGTTTTATGTAGAAGATTGTCATGTCCCCTTTTTCAGATCAAAATAATTAATAATATTTTTTAAGTTGGGCTAGATCACTTTTATTTATGGGCCAACTTAAATAATATTATTTTAATAAATTAAAAAGTGTTTTAAAACACTTAGTATAAAAAGTATTTTTAATACTTGGAGGGAAAATAAGAAAAATAAAATAAAAAATAGATGGAGGGTCTGTTGTGACGTTATCACACATCGCTCCATTGCAAATGGTGACCCCTAGTTTTTTGCTTTTTATGGTTTTGTTTAAGTGTTCCAGTTTTAGTCTCTAGTCCCTTGCCAATGTGAAGTTTAGGAGTTCAATCAAAGTTTAGAGTTTTGCCAAGTTAAAGAGTGTCATTGAAAAGTATAAGAGAGAAAGCATGACCATTTGAGTATTTTGATGCCATAGAGTATTTCAGAAGAGCCAAGGGACGAAGATCGACATTGCTTGAGATCAATTCTGACAACTCCTTATAGGAAAAGTTATTTTTTCTGCTTTTTCAGAAGTTTCATTTTTGCCATTTTGGGGCCAATTTGGGAACCTGGGAAGTTTAGTAGTTCAATCAAAGTTTAGAGTTTTGCCAAGTTAAAGAGTGTCATTGAAAAGTAAAAGAGAGAAAGCATAACCAAATGAGTATTTTGACGCCATAGAGTATTTCAGAAGGGCCAAGGGACGAAGATTGACATTGCTTGAGATTAATTCTGACAACTCCTTTTTAGGAAAAGTTTTTTTTTTTCGTCCAAGGGTTTGAGCTCAATTGGTTACAGCTTTGGGTTTTCATTGTGGAGACCTGAGTTCAAATCCCCTGTGCCACTCTTAGTCTTCTTAGCTGGCTTATGGTTTCTAGTGTGTTTGCTTGAAAGGAGCTGATATTTGTAAACTCTAATATAAAAAAAAAGTTGCCTTTATTCTACTTTTTCAAAATTTTCATTTTTGGCATTTTGGGGCCACTTCGGAAACTTGCTTTTTGGTTGCTTTTTTCTAAATTTAGAAAGTTGCTTTTTTTTTTTTTTTATAAATTTCTATTTTTAGAAAGGTCAAAGTTGCGCCCAAGTGTAAAATTCTTGTTCTCAATTTCAAGTTGGTCTGGGATTTCATGAAAAAGCATTAAAAGTGGTGAAAAGTTCCGGATTTCAAAACAAGGAAAAGCATTCATAATTGTGAAAATTCTTAGAAAATCCTTGTTCTAGTATCAAAGTAATCTTGGAGAAGTAAGGAGAAGCTATGGAAAAGAACATTGATGGAAGCGTGCTGGAAATTTTTAGGATCTTCCAAATCTAGAATGTCCGTTATAACTCCTAGAGATTTGAAACCACTCTCAAACATCTTGATAGTATTTATATAAAATATAACTTAAAGGATCAGAAAGGAAAATTTCCGTCCTCCAAGCTTGAAATTCCATGAATCACCCTATAAACTCCAACCAAGAAATGTTCGTCCAAGTGAAAATTTCCTCAAACCAATGCCAAGTTCGCTTAAGGAAGGAGGAAAATTCCTTAAGGCATGAGAAGTCTGACTTGGAAATAACGATAATCCTCAATCCTCAACAAAGTTTGATTCAAGATGTGAAATTCCTTGGCAAGGGGCAAAGTCCGACTTCTCCGCCATGAGAAATCCGTAACACCACATGAAGTTCGATAGAGGAAAGAAGAATTCCTTATTTCAACACAAAGTCCACCCACACTTGAAAGGGAGTTCTAGAAGCATGGAGAGATTGACTTGAGGAAGAAGAAAGCAAGCACGATCGATTTAAAAGAGAACTTTCGTAACACCACATGAAGTCCGATAAAAGGAAAGAAAAATTCCTTATTTCAACACAAAGTCCACCCACACTTGAAAGGGAGTTCTAGAAGCATGGAGAGATTGACTTGAGGAAGAAGAAAGCAAGCACGATCGATTTAAATGAGAACTTCTAGAAGAAAGGAAGCATAAAGGGATCGACTCATAAGAACTTCTAGAAGAAAGCAAAAGAAAGCTAAGGGATTGCTATGAAGAAAATAAAACAAGCTTTAAAAGAAAGCCTCTCCAAGAAAGAACGCTGATTGGAAAAAATCAGAAAAACAGAGGAAAGTAAGGAGTTTGATCTCTTCATGAACATTCACAATTTCTATAAATACATAATACATAAGTTAGGCATTTTATTCTTCACAAGAAGAAATCGTAACTCTGGGGTTAGCAGTATTTCAGAATAAGGTGAAGAGGTTTTAGACGATTTTCAGATTGGATTTAATAGTTGTTGAAGGTTTTCCTTGGCACACATTAGAGACTCAATTGGATTTTCAGATTTTCCATTCAAAATTCCACCTTTCAGAATTGGAGGCAGTTCTCAGGCAGAATTTCCTAATTTTCTTAAGGTTTTTTTTTCTTCCTGATTTCAGATTCATAAGGATAATATGCAGACTTGAAGTAGTTCTCAAACTAAGATGAAATCCGCTCTAGCAAGGTGAGGAGAAAAAGTGTGTAAGTCAGAAAATCCATGAGAAGAGATGAAGTCTGCCAAGCCTGGGGTGATTTGAAAATTTTGAAAATCTTCATTCCAAGCTCAAGACCGCCATGGAGAGAGAACTTCCAAGGATCCAAAGTGGCTAAGTATGAAAATCCTTAAACAAAGATGAAGTCTGCCCTATCTAGCATAGATAGAAGGAAGGGAAAAGGTTTGGCCGAAAATAGAAAATTCTGGTTTCAGGATGAACTCTGGCAAGGATGTGATAAAAATTGCTAAGTGTTCAAAGAAAATCAATGAGAGGACATGAAGTCCTCTCAAGTTTGGAGGCCTTGAAATCTAAGCATGGATAAAATCCATAAACCAATATGAACTCTGCCCTAGCATGAAGACTTGAAACAAATTCTACAAAGACAAGAGAAGATGATAATTTGGTTAAGTGTTTGGAATTTCCACAAGCAGGCCTGAAGTGTGCCCTCCCTCATGATGTTGAAACTCCAAGTGTTGAAAGGGAAGAAGGAAAATTCCACAGTACTACATGAAGTTCGCCTTGAAAAGAGGATGAGAAATTTGTCCAAGTGTTGACAAATTCCACAAACTCATATGAAAGCTGCTCCTATCAAGAAAGAAATTCCTTGTTCCAAGCTGAAGTCTACTCAAACTAAGGAGCTTTGAAATTGGTTAAGTGTCAAGAAAATTCGCATTGCATCATAAAGTCCTCCCCACCAAAGGATTTTGTCATAAGAAGTGCTAGTGAAAGGCAAGGAAAAAGCCATCTAAGTGTTTGGAATTCCTTGAGCACACATAAAGTCTGCCCAGTCTAGAGGATGATTGCAAATTTGGCTAAGCCTTGAGGAAATTCCTCAATCCAAGAGAAGTCTGATCGTGAAGATTTCTCAAAGCATAATGAAGTCTGTCCATGGAGTGTGTTGGAAATTCCTCAAGTATCATCAAAAGCTCGCCATGGAGAGAGAACTTTCAAGGGAGGAATTTGGTTAAGTCAAGGAAATTCCTTGATCTCTAGTGAACTCCGCCTAAGCAGAAGAAAAAATTCCTAATTCCAATCCATGGAAAGTTGTGGAAAATTCCTGAAGTTGTTGGAAATCCAGAAGCACAAGCAAAGTCCTTCCAGTTTAGGATGACTTCAAATTGACTAAATGTTGATAAGATAAGATAAGATAAATTTATTAATGTCAACAAAAGACCACAAAGGGTTAAAGGTACGACCAAGTACATAAAAAAGGGGCCAACCAGCAACAGGGACACCAAACGGTGCCCTAAGAAGAAAGTAACAACTGAAATAAAAACAGAGGGAGGGATCCAATGGAAAAGAAATCCTCCCGAACCCAATTAAGGGTTCCGAACAACCGTGAAGGACTTCCGAATTGAAGGATAAGCAATAGGACCAATCAGAGCCCTGGGCTGCCTCGTAGTGATTGTGGATGAGGATGGATGTTACAGAAAGGTGCCCGTCTTGGGCCTCACAGATCTGGATTGAGAAATTCCTCAATCCGCATGAAATTGCCAAGGAAACTTGAGAGAAAATCCACATACACAAGTAAGGTCCGCCCTCTCATGATGAAAAATTGGCTAATTGTTAACAAGCTAGGTGAAGAATGCAGACCAAGAGATGAAATTCACTCTCCGGAGCTAGAGAAAGGTTTGAAAATTGTGGAGTCCAAAGCCATTTGAGGTTGAAATCACCAAGTATTCAGAGAAAACTCCAAGTGGGAAAGATGAAAAGGCGAAGTTTCAAAGGGAAAATGTTAAGTTTATGCATAAAAAAGAAGAGGTATAAGTTTCTAGAGAGAAAAGGTATGAATTTTGGAGAGAGAATTTTTAGAGGGTGAAATCACTAAGGAAGCAATGGTGAAAATTGCCTTACTACGGGAAATTTCTTATAGATTAGACTTGAAAGTGCATTTCCAAGGACGAGACTTCATGATTTGCAAAATTCATAAGGTCATTTCCAGATTAAAGGAAAGATTCGTGAAGTCATTTTAATGAGTTATTGATAATTTTCTCAATGTTGTTTTACAGGTTTGATGCAAGTTCGTGATGAGGAGTGAACAATCAAGGGTAGACAAAGATGAAGGAGATGCTACAACCCTGGATTTCCAAAGATCAAGATCAAAGGAAGGAATTCAAATGGTATAAGAAAAGGTGACATTCACAGATTGGGAAAACAAACACAACTAAGGACTTCATCACCTACGAAGAATTTCAAGACAGGAAGAAGGATGGATGGACAAGGGAAGATCTCAAAGACATCTTCTAGATTTCAAAGTTCACACCAATAAGCCCAAGATCCTGGATCAAGGATGAAAAACATTGAAAAGGGAGAAAATTATGAGTTTAAGGAGGTTTAAAGATGAGGCAATTTGGGAATATTTTTCCAAAATCCCAAATTCCTAAAATTGAAGAAGAATTGTTCAAAACCAACTTTGTTCAAAGAGATAAGCCTGCTGATGTGGCAACCACTTGTCTCCACCAATTAGATAATTTCAGGACAATGTGTCCAAATTCAATGAACCTGACCTTTTCTTCCATCAGGATAAGATCCATATGAGTTGTTCATTTTTCATTGTTCTCATTGTATAATCATTGTAAACCCTAATTACAATATAGTTGTCTAAATTTTGGCTATCACTCTTAAATTGATTTGGGCCATTCATCTCTTTTTGAAATCCTATATAAACTCCTCTCATTTCATTTGTAAAGGGAGTTTCGAAGAGATTGTTGCATAAACACATCTTAAGTAAATTCATTGTTCAATTGTTGGTGAATTTAATATCTTTTGCAAGTTGCATGGTTTCTTGTCTCTCACTTAGAGTAGATTTTTATTTTCAAGTTGTTAAAGTGAATGAAGGATTTGATGGTAATGTTCATTGTGGAATCAATATGTTCATACTTGTGATAGTTGGATGATTTTCAATTATTGTACAAAGTTAGTCTGGACTTGTAATAGAAAAACTAACTCCATTACTGTATTCATTGTTGGAATGTTGGTGAATATTTGTGATGTGATAATCCTTAGAATACCTTGGAAGATTGCACTGTTCTTGTGGAGTTGTTGATTTTGGCAAAGCAAAGATAGGTTTCAGATTCCACTTTTGTAGCATTGTCTCCAAATTTCATAGGATTAGTTCATAGAATTAGTTTAGGGTTATAAATATCTTGTCAAACCCTCCTCTTTTGCACTTTGTCTTAGAAAAATTCGTACAACGTAAGAAATCCAAAAAAAATATAGAAAAAGGAAATTAAAAAATTGAAAGTGAAATTTTAAATAACTACGTAAGTCCCATTGGAGGTTTTCAGCAAATCATCATACCATGAGAGTCTATCTTGAACAGCAAAAACCACACGCATTTGGGATCTTGGAGTAGTCTTTGTGATCACACAGTTCGTCTATTTAGCACATTGCAAATTTTGATCAAGAGAGGATAGCTTACCCGTCGTATTTTATTCTGTGCTGTCTGTGTCATAAAACACACCCTTACAGGTCGGAAAGAGACAAATATAAAAGGAGTGCTTTTTCTCATTTCATTTCATGATCATTTGAATTTTGAGTTATCCTCTTGCATCCAATTTTCAAATTTGATTAGTTTGTTCAATCTATGGCATCCAAGGACGAAAACCTTTGGTTTGAACAAGATTTGAGAGGACAAAAACCCTCTTGAATTCTACATTTGGGATCAATGATTAAAACCATTGTTTCCAATCTTGGGTAATTCCATCTAGGAATCACAATTGTTCGATTTGTGGAGGATTTGTCCTCTCAAACCCTCTTGAATTCCACATTTGGGATCAAGGACTGAAATCCTTGCTTCCAATCTTGGGTGATTCCATTTGCTGATTTGTGGAGGATTTGGAAATTTTTTCAGATTGCCACAGAGCAGCTACAGTATGTTTTGCAAGCACATAACATCATTTCATTAGCCAAGCATATTTAAGGATTTATATATTGATCTTAAGATTTTTGGTGCATTTTGGGGCATCATATAGAGCTGGATCAATTTGTCTCAGTCAACCCTGGCTGAGAACCACATTGGGAGGAGAAATTCAGTCATTTTGAGAATTAGATCAGTCATACCAGCATCTCTCCACATCAATTCAGTCGTCATTCATCAGCAAAATGGATATTTTGATATGTTGGTAGTGCTTCCAAGATGAGTCTGATTTTTACCAGCATATTTTGACAATTTTGCAAGGGTTTCAAGGGAGATCAGACTTCACCAGCCAGCCATACATATTCAGCAAGCTACCATGCCATCTAGGGTTTCAAAGAAAATTCACAAATATTACTTGTGGCTATTTCCATCAGTAAATAGGAGTTTCTAGCAATTCTGACATATTGCAGCAATTCGAGCCTCTATTCCAGGCCATACAGCAGCTTGTGTGATTAAAAAATTAATAAAAGAATAATTTTTTGCTGTTTAGTATCTCTGTACTTTCTGATCAGCTGCAATAAAATATAAGAAATTCGTAAGAGTTTTATATTGCTGGACTAAGCATTTAATCCTCCTAGAATTTATTGTTTGATGACATCAGAAAAATAAGGGTTTAAAAATTGTAATCAGTGTGTGCACTTGCAGTTTGGATTGCCTTTGTCTCATAAAATCAGAAAAATATAATAAAATATTGAATGTGTCCGATTTGGGGCATTTACAGATTGCCAAATGAACTGGACAATGGTAGAAGTTTGACACAAGTTTGACACCAGGTAGGCACAATGATCTAACTGCTTGTGATTCTAGTAGTCAGCCACAAAGGAGCTCAATCTCCAAACTAGATACGAGAAGAGGCAAATGACATGCTTTGCCATTAATGAGTGATAACATTGAGGAATCTGATGACAAGAAGCAAGGATATATGGGAGAATCTCATGAAGGCAAGCCTGAAGCAAAAGCAAAAGCACATGTTGCCATATCTTATGCTAGAACTAGAACAACTAGGATGAATAGGGAATTCAGTCCCTAGTCTGTAGGAAGATAGTGCCTGATTGACAATCTTCATCATTGGGAAGTCTACCTTCAAGCAAAATTCATCTTCAACTTTTTCCATCTATTTGTATACATCTGCTATATTAGTTTTTTTTAGCAAGTTTCAGTTTCAAAAAGGCCATGGATAGTGATAATTTTATATTTGGATAAACATCCCCTGATATCATTTGGAAAAAGAGCTGACCTTGATCTTCATGCTTGTCATCAGATTGTGCAAGAAGATGATTGTTGTCCTCTTAGGATTGAGAATAATGATTGTTTGTGGCTGGCTGACAATGACCATCATTCTATGTAAAGTCAAAAGTTCATGGTTTTATATTCAACTCTTAAAGAATTAATCATTTATTGACAAGTTGGAAATTTTATCTACCCATTTCACACCAAAGGGGGGAAATAAAGGACGATATGTCATTGCTGCCCTTTAACAATGTTGTAGATGCCTGAAAACTCACAAACAGGCTTATTTTAAATCAAATGGTGGATGATGAATATTTCAAATATGTTCAATCAAAGGTTATATTACTGCTCCCCTGGTTCTATATTGTAGGTTAGTACTGCACCAGCTTGAGAATCTAAATGTCATGGCTTGAGCAAACAACAATATGTGGATGTACTGCAAGCAATAAATACAGATCATTCAAGAAAATCAAAGATGTAGATTGACAATACTTAGGTCACACCTACAGCAGAAACATAGAGGCACCCCAAAAACAAAGCAAATAAGACGACTTACCTGGTGGTATTAGTAGGAAGAGCATGTCACATGCCAAGGCCAAAATGTTTCATTGTTATCTACCTCTCAAGTCCATAAGGATTGAGATAAATCTTTGACATGAAATTGTGATTGCCTATTGGAGTTGGCAAGTATTTGGTGCTAGTTGGTTGTTACCCAGTGAAGTGTTTTTACAAAATGATACTTTGTTGCTTGGAGGAGCTTTGCCATCTTCTTGCTAGGATAAGTTTAAGTTTATATTTTGGCAATGGCACTTAGAGAAGCCTAGTAAAGTGGTGGTCACAAAGACACATATTCCTTGAGAGATTTCTCTTTGTTTATGCAACTAATTTTTTTTTTTTTTTTTATAGTGTCCTCTCTTTGCATTTGATCATATGGTTAATCTATTAGCCTATTTCTAAGTCCCTGTAGACTAAGTGGTCTGGGGTAAGGGATTCTGTCTCCTAGTTGAGTTCGTGCAGGAGTTACCATAGCTTTTCGGTAGGGTTTCTATTTTTAGGAGCTATTTTGAGTACTTACCATTTATAGTAAGTCAGTGGGCCACAGTTCTTCAGTAGTGCAGAGCTTCTATTTATATCTTTGGTGAATTAAATGGTTTCAAAGAAATATTTGACTAATTGGACTTAGTTTTTTAATATTGCCTTTAAGTCTCTCGGAAAAGTACCCCTTGTCCTTAGTCAGACAACATTGTTTTAAAAAAGGGCCAATGTATTTCATTAACATGAGGCTAATATTATGCCTTTGAAAGTGGATGCCTAATGTTAAAGGCCAAAATGTTTTAAAAATGCAATTTAAATTGCAAAGAGGGTGGACGCCTAAGAAGGGAGACATAAGGAGATAAAAATAAATTAAAAAGAGACCAAAAAGGGGGCGTGGAGTTTTGGAGGGAAAATGACTTTTAAACTTGTGTTGCCCTAATCCTCTCCTTTCTTCTTTAAAATGAACATTTTGGCTCTCATTTCATCATCTTTTTTTGGCAACATAACGAGGTGCCACTGGAGTGTTTCCAGGAAGGACAATCTGCTGGTTTGAGGATGAATACCCTCAGCTGGTACACCGGTTTCGGTGGTGAAAGACCCACTCAAGTTGGTTATTGTTAGAAGATCGGAGTTTGAGGTTTTTTGGTGTGTGTTTTGAGGTGTGAGGATGGAGATTTTCAGCGTGTTTTGATGTGGGTTTTCAATCTACAGTTTGGTGTGCATGGTTTTAGTGTGTGGATTCCTTTTTGGGGTGCTGTTCGAGTTTGGTGAGTTTTGGTCATTTTCCGAGTGCTAGCTGTACCATATCAGCTACATAGGAAACTATATTTTGGCATGTATTTCAAGGAGAAACCATTTTCTGCTTGTGGGTATTGGTTCAAAGGACTTCCAGCTACTAGGCGACACTTCTCCATAGGTGATATGTAAGTTTTGATGCATATTTGAATTTTTAGATGAAATGGCCCCTCTTGGAGGAAGTGCCCAACCTTGGTATTGGCAAGTGGGGTGTTTGGTGTGACTATTCTGCCTTCTTTGGTCTGCAAATCATCCTTCTTGGAGACATCTAGGCTTCCAAATTAATTCTGGAAGTATTCATTACAGTTCGTGGAGGCATTCTGGAAGTATTCATTACATTTGGTGGCACTGTTTGCAAATCTCAATTAAATCTGCTATCTACAGGTCTGCAATAATTGTAATCAGTCTTTCTTTGATGTTATGCAATTTGAGTTGAATGAGTTAAATGACTTTTGATGATTCCATGTGCTTGTCCTTTCAATTATGCTTTTAGTTGAATGGTTCTAAAAGTTGTTGCAGTGAGAACATGAATAAAATCTGAGAATGGTAAGCAATCAGCAAACTGTTTAGTTTGGCATTTAAACTTGCAAACAATTTTCAAAAAAAAATCAGGGGTGTTCATTACATTTAAAAAAAAATTATAATGTTGTTTAGTCCACAATATTTTCACTTTTAGCAGAATCTAGTTTTTTATAACTACTTCTGTACTTGAGGTCTTAGTAATTTAGATTTATTTTGCGCTTCTCCCATGGTCAAAAAAAAACCGTGGGATGTTTTAATGACTTGGGTATCACAAATATTTTGAAACATTTCATCTTTTCTTTTTTGAATTGCAGTTTTATTTCTAATCGTAGTAACATGTTGTTTGTAGGTTTCATCCAGCATGCATGAATCTAAATATAGAACAGGCAAAAGCTATGGAGTATTTCTATTGTCCAGATTGTACAGATGGTGACAAGAAACAAGGAAACCATGTCAAAGATTTTTCAGTTGCAAAGAAGGTGTGTTTCTTTCCCCATGGTTTTGTCTGCAAAACTCTTGGCTTAATAGAGGTGTCTGAATCATGATAGTAAAATAAATTGCACATTCGGAGGTCAATCTTTCTGTAATGTCCCCTTTTGGAATTTCCTCTAATTGATTACCTACAATGCAACTACAATAGCTAGGATTAGAGTGGTGTCTTACCAAATAGCAGATTTCGTTCCAATAGCTTGATATAAGTCCTGCAAAATAAGAACAATTGCATACATATATATTCACAAACAAGGTTCATTGTTAGCATGATAGCAAAATAACAATATTTTTCAACCCTTCCCTAGAGATTTAGGAGATCACACATCATATTTGACTTCCTCAAGGGTTGGAGGAAGGATTACAATAGGGTGCGCTGTTACCCAACCCTAGGCCCAAGGGCAGAAACTCCAACCCCCTTGGCTCCATACCTTATGGGGTAGGTAGGCCCCCCTTATTGCCATCACTTCCCTCCTGTGGGTTATTACTCCCAAGATAATGCCTTTGTATGATGTAACCTGTGCCCATTCCACCACAGGCCTTATCTAGTGCCTTTGTATGATGTAGCTCATGACCATTCCACCGCAGGCCTTACCTAGTGCCTTTGTATGATGTAGCACAGTCCATTCCACCGCAGGCCTTACCTTATCTTGTGAAGAGATAATCTTAATGCAGTTGGCACTATAAATAACACATAGTGCCTTATCTGTCACTTATTCTAATATGGTTAATTATGGCAGACACATGAAAAAATGTACTTCAATTGAGATACTAGGAGTTTGATTAAGGTAACAGCATTTATGCTTATTACTATTGCATTAAATGCAGTATCCTCCACCACAGAAATATCATGAAGTCAGTATCATATACCATTTGCAAACATCTGTATATACTACGAATTCCACTATATATATATATATATATATAAAAGTATTATTCTGTTTTTTATTTCCAATATATATATATAAAATTCTTATCTAACTTCTATTACTTTATATATATATATATAAAATTATGAGTATAATTCTGATTTTGTTTCCATTGTCATATATATATATGTATATAAAACATATATGTATAATTTGGATTTCATTTCCATTATTATATATATTCATATATAATCTATATATAAGTATAATTCTGGTTTCCTTATATATATATATATATATAATATATAATATATTTTATAATAGGTACAGCTAGCAAGTAATTTTTTATTAGAATGGAGTAACAAGATTCATTGTGATTCTTGATTAAATACAAATTATATAAAATGGTTAGAAGTTGAGGCCTTTATGTAATAATAGTTCCTCATACATGTAGGAATCTATCTAGAAATGCTACATAGACTATTTTTCATGTTAAGATTGTCAACTTGGTAAAATCCTCTATGCAAAGGCTCATGCCCATGTGCAGCATAAATATTTAATTCATTAAAAAGTAAAAAAATTCAAGGTTGTTGAACTTCCATATGTTAGGGTGTGAACATGGTAGACATCTTTGTTATGTGAATTGTTGTTATTGGGTACATTTTTGTACTTGTGCTTGTTTTGAGTATATGTGATATGAGAGATGTAATAGTTTGGACTTGAAGGGGAGAAAGGAAAAAAATGTTTTAAATATAATTGCAAGGCTGATTAACCATTTGAGATCTCATGATTATAAGCTATTAGGGGTCTTTTAACATTTTCCTCGATTATATGTAATACCATGGTGAATAGGAGTAAGGATTCTCGATGACAATGGTGTCAGAGAGAAGATCGTACAACGAATAGATGTAAGGCTTAATTGTTTAAGTTTGTACTTACAATTAATCTTAAATCTAAAAGTCAGGTATTGATTTGGATTAAACCTATACAAACCATTTGAAAAATTCTGGTTTAGAGAAGGCCCAAATGAGATACTGCTAAATTTTTGTTTCAATGCTAGATTCTGCACTTTATTATATTGCCCTTTTAAGTGTTTTTTGAACGAGTATCAATGGCAATCAGATGGCTTATCAATGGAGCAAAGCATAATACTTGCGAAAGCCAACACTTGGGAATTGTACCCTACAAAGATTTTTTTTTGTAGCATCAGTAGTTGAACTCTATAAAAGATTTTTTTGCTATACATCTTCTTTCCATTAGTTGTAATAATTTTTGACAATGTTCTTATTTTGTCTAGCATATTTTCCATGTTTCAACACCATTTGCACATTGAGATTATTTGCAATAATGATCTCTCCATAATTTTTTGTGTTACATTTTGATTATTTAGGAGGGCAAATATGTGCGGAAAGAGTACAAACATGGCTTAAACAAGCAAACTGGAGTAGAATATTAACAAAGCAGAACTCCAAAGGAGCACAAGTATAGCATTAACAACTATCAAAACCTGCTGAAAGGAAGCAACAAAAACCAGCATCTGACATGAACCTTTTATTGCAAAGTGAAACCCAATATAAAAGCCAGATGGTCAATCAGATTTTTTTGTCATTTTCTATATCAGCTTCCTTGTTCAAAGTGTTCAGCGAGTCAACAACAACCTTCTCAGCAACTTTCACCCTAAAATATACATGTTCTCTGATCCACCACTCTGGATGAGCACTCTTCATCCTTCCAGCAGAATTGTTAACTGAACCATTCAACGAGATCTCATTGCTGCTCGAAGAATCCCAGAATCATGCACATGGAGTGACTATCCATCATTATCATATTGATTGTAATCCTCATAAGTACGCAAATACCAATTGGGAGTAGCGTCATGAGGAATTTTGTTCCTCATTTTAGTTCGTTGGAGGAATTAGAGTATTTTCTGAAGCAAATTTTCAGACTTACTGAGGGCTTCTACAAATTTGGAAATTCAACGTCAAGAAAACAAGATAAAAGAGTGACTTCCTTAGATAACCCAATAAGATCCTTTTGGTCCTATTGAAATCGTCCTTATTCATGGCAAGCTAAATGTACCACATAATCTCAGGGAAAAAAATCAACTGCATTTTAGAAATATGCTTAGACAACGTAGCATTACATTAAATATATCCAAACAAAATATCCTACCAACTATTGACATCTTTCTTTGCAAAAAATGAGCCCAGGGGGGTCAAAAACATTCCAAACCATCTGAGCTAAGTGGAATAAAGAACAAGTCAAAGGCAGTTCCTTCAGCACTATATACCAGACACTAACTACCTGGAGAAAACTTAAGAAAATTACCCAGCAACAAACCTCTGATGAATGAGTAGCCATCTAAAAAGGGAATTCTTAGGCTCTACATCAGAAGACCAAATCGCCTTAAATCTATTAGATTGAATATCAAGAAAATCAGTTGTTTCCCGTATGACATTGTGCTTGCAAAAGCGATCCTTAAAGAAGTAGAGGAGACAATAAACATGGTTAGAGGAAGCAACCAAAAGCGTGGAGCCTTCTACGGTTCTACCCATTCAACATCCTGTCAAGAATTTACACCACACTCTTTGTGATCAATATTACTAGAACTCCCCAAAGCCATTTGAATGAAATAATACATTCTTGTAAAGGTTATATATAAACAATACCCTTTTGTAATGTGCTCCTTTTTGCCTAGCACCTCAATAAATAAATAAATACTAATGCTAGCCTATTGTCTATTCTCTCCATAGGCTAAAGCATTAAGTTAATAAAAGGGGTTAAATGTTTAATTAAATAAAATGAGGAAAAAGCTATAGTTATTGCTAATATGAATTTAATTATTCATTGGCAATTATTAAAAAGGGGCCAACTTAAGTTATGACTTAAGTCTTTCCTAGGCCATGGGGGTGAATTATTAAATGAAAGTTGCTAAATAAAAAAATTAGAACAAGGAAATTGATAGCTTTTTGGCTGGGGATTTTTATAAAAGGTTCAATTGGGGTTCATTCTATTATGATTTGTTGATTTGATACTTGATAATTTCTCCATTGTTGCTGGTTTGACAACAGCAGCCATATTTGAGGAGTTGGGCTCACTCAGGGTTCATCATTGAGCAGATTTGCATCGTTTTAAACAGGTTTTGGAGGAAAATTTATGCATTTTCTAGCATTGTAACAACAATATTTTTGATGTAACAGCCATGCATGTTTTATACGAGAATCATTATCTATAGATTTGTGTTTGTAATTGCTGATTTCCTTGGAAATCTATATTACAATCACAAATCTATTGATAATGATTCTGATATAAAACATGCATGGCTGTTGCATCACAAATATTGTTGTTACAATGGTAGAAAATGCATAAATTTTCCTCCAAAACCTGTTTAAAACGATGCAAATCTGCTGAATGATGAACTCTGAGTGAGCCCACCTCTCAAGTGGTGTTGGATTTCCGTCCAACCTATGAATATCCAAGGGGTTCCCTGCTAAGATATGGCTGCTGTTGTCAAACCAACAACAATGGAGAAATTATCAAGTATCAAATCAACATATCATAATACTTGGAGAAGGAAGGAAACCCCTTAAATAGATTCTCTAAACCACCTTTGGACCTCAAATCACAATATGTTATTCTTAATAAACTTTTTCCCTTCAAGAGGTTCGTCCCACTTCTAGAAGGCTTAATAAATAAAATAAATTCATTTTATAACTTTGCCTTCATGATAAAGTCACTTTATATTTTATTACATTCTTACTAAAGTCACTTTATGACTTTATTTCATAGCTTAAGTCACTTTATTTTTATAATTTAATTTTATAACCCAAAGTGACTTTTCCCTTATAATATTATTTTATGGGCTCAAAATAATATTTATTTATTTCTCCATCAATTAATAATTGACAATGCCAACCTCTCATCGCTTATATTCCCGAAGTGGCATACCAGGATGACAAAAGAATAAGCTAATCAACACCTGAATAATCATTGAGGAGAAGGGGACATTACAGTCCCCCCTTCTTGGGATTGCTTACCCTCAAGCAATCTGCACCTGCATGCCGAATCCAAATACTGGGATCCCATATCAACCTCGGGAACATGCACCACCAAAACACTGTGCTACTCTGATATTAATATCAATTCACCACAAACCGTAAAGCAACATAATGGAATCCATGTGAAGCAATACACCCAACCGATCAATACCTAGATCCCAAATATAGAACTTGCTGTATGAGATGAAGTAGTAATCTAATACCAAGGAATCATCATCAGTCATCAAATTGTACATGTAGACCAACCAAAGGATGTGATAAGCAACTCTCACATATTCAAAAATCAACAGACTAGGCCACCACATATCACTACTATATCTCAGACCAGCAATAAATAGGATGACAATGATGTCATCATACCAAGGCAAAAGTAGAAGACTCATCTCATAATGTTTTCCCATCAAGTAATCGTGTTCCCACACATTCCAATGCATACCCATAGCTGATGTAGACCTAAACAGTTCTGAAAATGTAGTGTACAGCCATGTAGGATATCCGCTTGCCACAAAACTGTTAAGAAATGTAGAAACTAATATGTAGTAGAATGCAATTGCCTTGGTGATTGATTGATTCTACAAAAATATATTTGTATTTATATATAGAATCTATAATGAATAGTTGTGACTATTCATTATAGAGAGATGTGGCTG
>MU224036.1:491085-540366 GCA_018584345.1 Thuja plicata
TGTGATCTGATACATACAACTTACTTTGCAATTCAGATCCAATTACAGCTCTGATGTTAACTTACTGGATAGCCTGCATTGTCATTTCAACCTTCTGATCTGCTTGGAAATCCATCAAGCAATCACATATGCAACTTTCTGCTTC
This sequence comes from Thuja plicata, assembly GCA_018584345.1. Lineage (NCBI taxonomy): Eukaryota > Viridiplantae > Streptophyta > Pinopsida > Cupressales > Cupressaceae > Thuja > Thuja plicata. Next base: position 491,231 of record MU224036.1, read on the forward strand.
TACCTTTTGCCTTCTCTGCTAGATCATGCCAAACAATAAATCAACTATGCAAACCTTTTGCATACAAATACATTCTTCCACACTTCATGAATAACCCCTTGACGTTATCATATACCTCTCTGTCTAGGTCAGATAAATCTTTTGCCGCTTAAACAAGATCGTAGATCTTAGGTTAGGTCAGATCCAACGGATCATTCCATCTTTCCATTACATTTACTTCTCCAAATTATTCTCTAATTAAATCTTGAAACGATGCATTAATTATGGTTACCCATACATTAAATGACGTGGATCAATCTTTAATTAACATTACATATCCCAATAAAATTAACTAAGTCGGCCAGAGATCTCAAATCTCATCATTAATCCAATTATTGTAAGTCGGCCAACATCACTATTTCCACTCGGCAATTTCAATGGTGCTTGACATTGAGCAACTTTTTTCTCGTCACAAGCAACTTTACTTGGCACAAGCAACTTTGCTCGGCACAAGCCAAACTTGCTCGGCACAGAACAACCAGAAAAACTGTCTTTGAAAGATAAACAATTAATTACTTTGCCAGAGTGCCAACTGATCAAGTACCCTTTTAGTTGCCTTAACTCAACCATTCACTTGGTCTTCTTGTTAGATATTTTTCATCAACAATAGATATGGTACTCAAACGGATAACAATAGTCTCACCAATAAAGGTTTGACAACAATGACAAAATAACAATTGCTTGCATTGTCACTTTCCAACAAGGTCTACCATTGTGTAAGTTGGATCCTTGAGTTCTATTTTGCGATTGGCATCTTGGTTACAATTATGTTAGATCTTGTTTAGTTTCTTAGCTACAATTGTATAATATTTATCCCATATAGGATATTGATATGTTGTCTTTTAGTTTCTATATTTGATGCACAAATTTTTTTGTCATGTCAAAATTAATTTATCTTAACATTTACCCTTTCACCTCTATGACTAACCATCCAAATTAACTATACTATCTTGTCCAAAATTTAGAATAATATTATCAAGTCGTGCAATCTCAACTTATCATATGGGTAAACACACACCAAACATTTTAAAATAAAATTAAGATCAAGAACTATTTGTTGTAGGAAATATAAAACTACAAAGTTATCTCCTAGAAACCCCGTTTTAATTGATATAAACTAGAACACCACATGCTTGATAATGCTTTCTCCTACCTACTTACAATCCCAAACCAATTTAACCTCTTGACACTTGATGCATTTTTGTTGTCACTTTCTTGATCTTCTTAAGGTCATTTTTTATCATCCACCTTGACTACCCTTTGAGCATTGAAATGGTCTATTTATTTTTTGCATAATCCATGCTAAAGATCTTTATTGCAAGTGGAATTTTAAGACAAATTATGTCGGAACTCCACAAGTTAAATTTATCCTCAGAAATGAACATAAAGAAGTTATCTTATATCCATATTCTTAGAATGCCCCCATTTTAAATTATTTCAAGAGCTCATGTTGACATGTAAGAGGACTTAACCAAATTAGTCAATCCATTTCCACTTATAGTGAACTTATACATAGAAATAAGTTCCAAGAGCAAGGTTGCAATCCATCTGTCAATTTGATAACTGTATGTTTCAAAATGAGTGCAATGATTTACAAGAAGAACAACTCGAATATCTCCATGATTCAAATTGTAGGATCAATAAAAAAATACAACTTAAAATGATTAAACATCATATTACACATCTCCTTGAGAAAAAGTCCTATCCTCTATGTAAAACCTATTAAGATTAGGTGATATTAACCTTGTAATTCTATGCACTAATGTTAGATCTTGAACACCTTAGGAAAGTGTATGTAGACACCCATGTAGGTGTTTTAGATATTATTATTTAGTTAATTCTTCTTGTAAGTTGAAATATTAGCTATAGTCACATTAAGATGATGATTACCTATGGAAATGATGGTTGTGGTGCGCTTTGAGGTTATTTAATGCACTTTCTCATTCCTAGTTTCTAGGTGGGAATGTGGAGAATCTACTCATAATTGACTAGGTCCCTCATGCATAATAGAACTTGTTTCAAAGCTTCTTTTTTCTAGAAGTGTTTCAATGATTGTGAGTGGTGAAATAATCTTGTATGAATTGTGCTATTTATGGTGCCACTAATTAATGTCACATGGGGATATTGAGTTCTTTTTCAATATCATGGTTTCATAGTAACTTGTTTGGTGAATGCACTTATGATTCATCTCTTGAATTCTTTATAAATTAGATGTAGTAAAGTTGTATTACGAGTCTTATGTAGGTCGAGCATTGTTACATTGCTACAATGTTGGTATAATGGATTAGGTACCATATAAGATTCAAGAACATGGATCATGAATGTATGACAAAGTTAGACCGATGTGAATTTGATATTACAATAGATGATGACGACTGATTCAAATTAAACTCATTAATATTTGCACAAAATATCATGATAGAAGCATACATAGGCAATATAGAACAATATCCAAAGATGACAATGGTGATGTGCTTCATCGAAGATAACATAAAAATAAAGATAAATGTCCTTAATGGTGTCTCTTATGGATCTACTACCATGTTGGAATTAGCCAAAATCAAAAAGTGGGAATTGATAACTTCCCACAACTGAAATAAGCAACCAAATATTATGTCTATCATATACAAATAAAGAGAGTATAATACAATGATCAACCTTACATACATAGGCAAGGGTGAGGAGATAAGAAGGTGATGCAAAACATCTAACAAGAACCAAAAAACATAAAGGGTGTTATTGACCCAAATCCAATTTAAGAAGCTTAATCTAATTAAAGAGGCATCATTAGGACTCCTAGTGCATATAGGATCCAAGCAATTACAAATTATTCATGTAGAAACCACAAACACATCCCTTTTGCACAAGGACTACAAATAAACCTTAATACAACAAATTTATCCTTCATAACGCTGATACAAATTCAGCCTTCAAGAGACATAATTGGTCACAGTGTCTTAAAGGAAAAGTAACTCTTCAACAAATTGATCTCACAACCATTCTTTAACTTGAATCCAAGAATTAGAAACAAGTCGATCTTTTACTCTTGATAACATATCATATCCCTTTCATATGATACAAAAAATTCTATGAGTGACTGTCAAACAAAAAATTAAACAACTCTACCTACGCGATACCTCCCGCTGCCTCTACTGCTACGTTTAGGGCTCATGTCATCATCATCACAACATCTTCTGGTTGTCGGCAGCCTCTTCCCTCCAGTGGTCAGTCTTTCGCTGCCGCTATTGCTAAGTCATTGTCTCCTTTCGTTGATGCTGCAACTGGGCTTAGGGTTCTTCCTGTAGCCTCCACTTCTGATGTTGGTACTCGTCTCCCTATTGCTGCCAAAGCTTCGACAGTTGGCTTTGTGCCTCTGCCGTCCTGCGTTGGTGGTGTGGGTGTTACACATGATGTGAATGTTGTTCTGGGTGTGTCGGCGACCGCTCCTTTGTCGAATTCAGGGGTTCCTGCCCCTGCCTCTGTGAGGGAGGGTGTGGGTAAGGGCCCTCATGTGGTGTTTGTGGAACCCCCTGCTGCAAGGGTTGATGCTGTGTTGAAAAGGAGGGATAGCCGTGGGCCTATTCCTATTTCTAGCCCTATCTCTATTGTTTTTGATGAGGATGTTGAGGAGGCTATCGACCATAATATCTCTGTTTTTTCTACCCATGCTTTGATTTGCAGGTTCAGAGGGTTTTCTCCTAGTCTCCCAAAACTTCATGAGTGGATTTCTACTCATTGGGAGCCTGTCCTTGAGGATACTATGCACATCTTTCAATTGGCTAAGGGTTTTTTTATAGCAAATTTTGAAGATGTTGTGGACAAAAACAATTTGCTGTGCGAAGATTTTTTCAGCTGGGAGGATAAATTTATGCTCATGGTTAAGCCTTGGCATATTGATTTTGACCCCATTTCGGAATCCTTCATCCAGTTTACTATTTGGGTTCGTCTTCCTAATCTTCCTGTGCATCTTTGGATCGACTCTTTGTTTGAGGGGATTGGTAATGCTCTAGGGGAGTTCTTACTGGTGAATGGGGATTCTTTTGATATTCTCCACTCTATTTATGCTCGCATTCTTGTTGACATTGATCCTTCTAAGGGTCTTCCTGCAGAGATAGTGATCAACTCCTCTAAAGGAAAATGGAATCAGCCTCTGGATTATGAAGGGATTCCCTTAAGATGCAGAAGGTGTTTTAAAACTGGGCATTTTCCTGCTCAATGTGGATTGGGTAAAAAGAAAACTACAACTTCTTGGTGGAACGATGCATCTGCTCAAAACTACTTGGTGGAAAAGAAGCCTGTTTCCCCAAAAAAATTTTCTCAGGTGGTTGCGTAGGTCCCTTCTCCTCCCTCTGCTGGTTTGGTGGAGGCTCATGTGTGCTCTCCTGTGATTGCCTCCCCTGTTGCACCGTTACCTAGTTTGGTGGGGGCTATTGTGTCTCTGGACTCCCCTGGTGTTGCAAGGGTAGTGGCTTCTATTGGTTTTGCAGAATATTCTCCTGTAGGTTCTACTTGTATTTTGTCTACCTCTGTCGGTAGATTGGTTTTCTCTGGTTTGGTTGATGATCCTCTGCGGTGGCAGGAAGAGGCGACAAGAGCTGAAGAGGGCTGGATAACTGTTAAAGGAAAAAAATTAAGATGCTCTCCTCTTTTGATATGACTCTTCGTTCCCATCAGAAGGGTGCTAAAGGTAAATCTTAGTATTGGATTTGTCTTTAGCTTGGGTTTGCATGAAGGTAGTTTCATGCATTGATTCTTTAAGGTTGTGGGAGCCTGTTGTAAAACCCTCATTGTGGTCTAGATCCATTTTCTTTAGAGGGATTTTTTGAATGTCTTTTGAGATAACTTTGTACAGGGTTTCGGGGTCCCTTCAAAACCTGTTGTTACCTTAATTAAAAAACAAAAACAAACAAATTAGACAACTCTTATCAATCAGATTTCTTGACTATGATAGTCACATGGAAAAACAATGACAAAGGGATTCCCAACTACTTTCTTTGTACATCCCAACTATTGTAAAGGTCTTCAAAAATGCTTAGGATAAATACAAATCCTTTTCCAATTTTCTAAGACCAATCCAATGCACAAATGTTTGAGTCTTTTAACTGTTATAGAATTAATGCTTATTAACAGTAATCAACAAATAAATAATTCATAAGGAAAAAGACATTCAAATGTTGTTATTCAAGGAAACCTTTTTTTGGAATATGATCTATTAAGATTGTATTTCATTATTTCATGCTCCAATAACACAAATCCCTCCATATTCCATACTCAAAACCAATAAACTTGCGGATTCACGTTATTACAGTCTGATTCTTACTAAAAAGTGCAACAACAGGTAATTAATAACTTTCGCATACATAATTATGAATCCAATCTCTCTGGTCAGTTTGTAAATTATTCTATTTCAAAACATTTTTCCAACTTATAGCCCGATCGAACGGTTAAAACCAAAGTTATGAGAGTTTTACCAAAAATGGGTAACCCTGGGAAGGGTCCCAGGAAGTTTATAAAGAAAACACTATAACTGTTAAAATGTAACATGAAATGCAATGGGACTTGATTCAAATGGAAGCTTAGATTCCTTTCCAACATCTCCCAATGGTAATGGATCAAATTGTCTTTTTATCTTCTTGTGCCAGCCACTGTTACAATCATAAAACATGGAGATTGAAGGAAAAAATGATTTTTATTGATTATCTGATCAAAACTTTGTACAATCTGCCTCTTCCCCATTGATTTCTACCAAACATGCCTTTATAAACCCCTTTCAACTCCTTTTTTTTATATTAATAACCATCCAAAAACCGATGGACACAATCTTGTAAGTTTTCTTGCATTTTTTTTGCAAAGTTGCAATATTGCAACTTTTGCAATTTTGACAATTTTTGACACATTGTTTCCAATCTTGACTTTAACACTTACAAACACCTTTAACGTGATGAAATGGACTTAATAAGACAATTTAACCTATTTCAAATCATTTTCGAATGTTTTTTCAACCTTTGAGCATGTTAGGACCTTATAGGTCATTTTGAACCAAATGACTCTTTAAGCCTTACAACATGAATTGTTTTGATATCAATGGTCCTTAAGAACTTGAAAATATGAAGGAAATATTAAAAACAATAAAAAATGCAACTTTTTCCTCATAAATTATCTTTATGCTTGGGTGTTCCTGCACCAGAAGGTAAGGGTGAAACTTTCATTACTCCTCCAAAGATGGAACACTTGTGAGCTCACTTGACAAGTGTGTAAGAAAGATACAATTATGTATGCACTAGGTATCCCAAGTGGTGAAGCCACATGTCTCAACCATATGAGGTAAGAAAAGATATATCCTAATTAAACTTAAGCTTGGTGTGAATAGGTCACTAACTAGAAAGGTAATTTATTAATTATCTTGACAATGACTCTTTTAATGTTAATAATAACAACAAGAAAATAAATTATATTGGGATGGACTACCGTTATAATGATAAGGCGAGACAAAGAAAGAATGTGGATTGGTAATTTAATATTCAATTTTGTGCACCTCTACATCAATGTTAGTGTGAATATGAACATTACCTATTTGTTTTCCCCTTTAGAGTATGAACAAATCACATTATCTAGTTATTGGTTAGGTCCTCTTCGCACATGTTGACATTTTCAGTTTACTTAACATGGTTAATGAATATTTCTAGAAGTCTTATTTGTTTTTGATTGCGTGAAAAATAGGTTTTAGGGACCCGAAACCCATTTACAACGGATTACATAGTTATGATCAATAAAGCCCAACATAACAAAATAGTGCCTAAGGAACACTAAGCCAACAAGCTGGCAAGAAAAGAGAAAAAGTCAACAAACAACCAGTGGCCAGAAAAAAGGTCAGCAAAAAGACAAAAAGGAGTGGAACATAAAATACTAAGAAATTTTTTTAAGAAGCTCAACGACTTCAAGCTCTAGGTGAGTCATCTTATCAGCAACAACCATGAGATCTTCAATCTCCTTATTGGCCTTGAGGGCCTCTTTATTCTTGGCATTGGAACGAGTCCTCTTCCTGGTACCCGCATTCTCTTTAGGGATGGTACCCTTCACCTCCTCCACATAGACCATTAATGGCCTTCTCCTGGTTGATCTGTTCCAACTTCCCCACCAGAATATTCAAATGCTCAACAGAGGCCTTAAGGATCTTATAACTTTGTTCCCCAATTTTATTAAGGGTCACATCAATGCCATCAATCCTAGCTTCCATGGCATGAAATTTCTTGTCAAAATCCACAGTCATAGCCTCAACATCACCCACAAATTTAGTTAGATCTTTCACATTATCAGAGAAATTGTCGTCCTTTCCCACACACAACATTTCAAGGCCATCCAACTTGTTGGACAGAGCATTCTGTTTTGTTTTGATCCCCTTCATCTCCTGAGAGACCCAGTTTATGATTTTGTAAAAGCCCAAGGCAACATTTTTTCCATCTGAAGGATATTATCTTAGAAGTCTTATTTGTTATACATGATATTATCTTATGTTTAGTCATCTCATGTCATAGGATTAAAACACTTGTCATGATCTTGTCTAATCCTATCTCTCACCTTGCCTATATAAGAAAGGACTCATGTACATTATGAATAATATGGGGATTTGTACTATTATTAATCAATTATTGATCATTATGTATTATTTCATTCATGATAAAAAAGCTATTCTCTTGTCATACTCTCTTGTGGAAGGGTATATTTTTTTTGTAGGCACTTTTAAAGTGTTTGGGAATGAGCTTTTGATGGGTGCATTTTATGGAAAAAGAGCTCACCATTGAGATTTGAAGACCCAAAACCCCTATATTTATGTTTAATACTTGACATTTGGGTGACAAAAAATTTTAGCCTATTTTTCACATGGGTTTTCAAAGTCAACTAGAAAAATATGCGTATCATATGGAATGCATATAAATGTATGAATCCATATTGTATGATTTGGATGTATGTGATCTTGGGGTGTGTGAGCTCACTATCAAATCCTACAATCAAATTAGTGGATTGAGACAAATATGATTTTCTTTGAAAGAGGGAAACAAAGATTGATTATTATAGGAATCTCTTCTCTTCTCTTCAAAATAATCCCTTCGCTCCTAGCCAACAACCTCTTCTAGAAAATGTTTTTTTCTTTGATGGGCCAAGGTAATAACAGTAGGTTACCAAGTAGAAAAATATTTGATCTAAACTCAATTGGCCATCAGGTGGGTAGGAGAAAAATCTATGTCCTCCCATCCTAATCTTTATTTCTATGATCACTTGTTACTAAATGAATGTACATCTCCTTTTTTGGTCCTTGTCGATAGAAATACTTATGGGGCATGGACAAGTAAGAAACCCTTTATTTCATACCCAAAGTGCTTTTTGTGAAGTCTTTGTCCATGTTCTTAGAGAAAAATGGTCTAATTTGCACCCTAAGGCTAAAAATGCTTTTCTATTAGTTATATGTAGAATTTAAAGGATTTTAATATTAGGAATCCCTTATTTTTTAAAATGATTTATTCTAATTGTGTGGTTTTCAAGGAACTCAGAGTATTTTTTGATATGAGACAGCCCAAGGAAAAAGAGAGAATATAATGCACTTTGAGACTAAGGTCAAGAAGTAAGAAGAAACACATGTTGAAGAACATGATGATGGATTTGAGGATAGATAAGAAGAACAAGGTTCAAGTCAGATTTCGAAGTAGGTTGAGCATGTAGAGAAACATATTCAATCTCTTATTTTTCCTTTGAGATGGTTTATGATAAAATGCAACCTAATTAATAGGTATAGCTCTCTAAATTTTTATTATATATTTTTCTTTAGCTTAGCTTGACAATTATTTCTTTAAAGGTACACAATTCTTAGATATGGGGCATTCAAGAGGCGATGATGACCTTGGATAGATATGACATTTTAGTGTTGATATATAGTTCAGATTTTGCATATATGTGCTGACTTAATGTTTTGTCATTGATGTCAACATATTCCTATTGTTGGTGACAAAGTTACTGAGATGTTTTGTGAGATGATTTATATGGCACGACTACTATATTGAATATCAGATACTACGAAGCTGAAAACATTTTGAGGGATGTTTGTAATTGATCTTGTTCAAGTGGCAGTGGCTCACATGATGATTTGAGTGGGTTGTGAAGGATTTATCAGACAATGATATTTTGGTTGTTCAGGAAGTGACAATGTTTCAGTTATTGGATCGACGTGGATGAGTTATGCAATATTCTTGGTTGCTAACTTGGTGGTGAGTTCAAGACATGGATGTGTGTCCTCAACTCAAGTGGTTCAATATTTGGATGATAGAAAGCAATTTTTATTATATGACAGTGGTTAATGATTAGTGTTCCTGATGAACAATGCAAAGATGAGTATGATTTATGCGACAAAGTTGTTCCTATTTATGTCGTAGTATTTCATGTTTCTTGATCATGGCCTATTGGTGTTGTTGGATCACATTGGATTATGTGATGGGAATTAAATATTTTCATGTGGCGGGTTGACTTTCTTATTGTTCTTGGATGACTTGGTGGTGTAGCATGTTGCGAAGGATCGTGGCGTGATTTATGGATCTGGAGTGTGCTCAAGGATGTTGTTATGGATCATTTCTATGTCTTAGAGAACATTCAATGGATCACATTGTGTATTGAGTTGTATTGAATTAATAATTTTAAATTAGGTTCTTGGCTGATATAGTTGAGATAAATTGATGTAATGTATATAAATATGTAATCATTTGTGATTGTGAATGTGTGGAAGAGATGTATAAGATGATGAGAGAAGAGGTATGAGTTGAATATATAATTGAGGAAAAGATTTTATGTACTTCATTGGAACCGTTTTGGCATATCAGAGATGTTTGTCAGTTCGTGAGTTTGGAGGATATGTCCTTTATGACTTGAGATCAAAGATTTTTGTAAAATGGTGAGCCTTCCTTTGGGTTGAAGCCCTTGTTGTATTTGAGTAGTGATCTCTATGTAGTGTGCCTGAATGCATGGGCATTCTCAATTGTAATAATCCTAATAGGGTATAGTGCTTTTAACATAGTACATTCATCTTGTGGGTTTTATCCCCGCCGTGTTTTTTCCCCTAACAGGGTTTCAACATATAAAATCTTGGTGTTATGTGTTGATTACCATGTCATGTTCCTGAATTCATGTTTATATTTTGGATTTAAGATTAAGTTTGTAATTTGGTTAAAGGTCTTGAGTTTTTGGTCACAACTGATTCATCCCCACTCTCAGTTGTGTGTTCTACATTAATTCTAACAATTGGTATTAGAGATAGTGTCCTCTTTTTTAAGCATAACCGTTTGAGGAGATCCAAGATGTTGAACTTTAGGAAAGAGAGTATGAGATTTGATGGAACCAAATATGCTATATGGAAGGACCAGATGATTACACACTTGATATGTATTAGTGAAGAACATTGAGATGTTACAAAGAAAAACTACAATCCTTTTGTAGATCTTTCTATTGTGACTTCTGATGAGAAGAAAGAATCCGAGTACAATGCGAGAACAAAAGAAGCCTTGTTGAGTGCCCTATCAGATGCATAATATACAAATGTTATGGGATTATAGGCTGTACATCAAGTATGGAAAAAATTGGAGACATTACATGAAGGAGATACATTTGTGAAGAAAGCTAAGTTGCAAAGTCTAAAAGGAAAATATAAAGGATTGAAGATGAGCAAAAATGAGAACATTACTTCCTATGTGAATAAGATAACCAAACTTGGTTGTGCAATCAGATGCACTGGTGGAACCTTGGATGAAGAAGAAATTGTTTCCAAGATTCTGATATCCTTGCCTCCTGCTTACAATCACAAATTTGCTGCTATTGAAGAAATCAGAACCATGACACCTGTGATAAGAAATACACTGATTGACAAGTTATCTTCTTTTGAAATGAGATAATTTGGAGATAGTATCCCTAAATTTGAAACTGCATTTAAAGATACTAATTCTAAGGATAAGAAAACATATGATTATAGAGAAAGTTCATCTAAGTATGTATCTAGATATGCTAAGGAATAGGCATAGATTGAAGAAGAAGAAAGGAATCTTGATGAGCTTGAAGCCCTAATTGCAAAGAGACTACCTAAGGGGTCTAGTAAGTATCAAGGAAAATTACCTTTGAAATGTTTTGCATGTAATAAGATTGGTCATATTTCTTCAAGATGTCCATTTAAAGAGCCAAAGTACAAGCCTTAGAAAATCAAGTCTAAATATTAGAAGAACTATTATTATGCTACTGATAAAGGTGTGATTGATGATCAATCCAAAAAAGTGAAGATGAGATTGTGTTTATTGCTATCAAAGATGAAGATCCTAATTTAAATGAAGATAAAGCCTTGGTTTTGCATGTGGATAAAAAGGATGAATGGGCTATTGACAGTGGATATTCACATCACATGACCAGAGACATTTTTTTTGTGAAATTGGAAAGGTATTAGGGTGGTGTTGTCAAATTTGGTGATAAAACTCCTTGTATGATCAGAGGGAGAGGTTATAATACACTTGATGGTAAGAATAACACTGACGATGTTCTAAATGTTGAAGGTTTGAAGTATAATATTTTGAGTTTTGGGAAGCTAGTTGATAAATGTCACTATTGACCTTTTCAACCCACCATTAATCCTCTGGATTGATCTTGTCACAAGAGCTCATATAGTCCAGGTCTTTTGAGAAAATTAGTTAGAATGCTTCATAACACACATATCGGTGTAGCATCCCTCATGTTCTACTGATACAGACATGTAGGGATCTACAGGATCTAAAGCTTGATTATAGCAGGAGAGGTCTATGGTCTTACCAAAATCCCAAGAAGATTGTTCATCGGGATGATGACACAAATTTTGGGGTAGTTGGCCTCTTATTTTTCCAATGAGGTTTATCAACGAGTCTTGCAGATCTCGGGGTTCATCGATGATCTAAATGGAGGAAATCCTGCGGTCTGACTCACCAATGGATGCCATTGGGGTAATTCACCTAGATAAGTCCCTTTATTGGCGATCAGAAGGGACAAAATCTTATAGGCCGACAGGGTGTGCTATGCCAAAAAAGTTGATTCGACGAGAGTTTTTCCCATAAGATTGGCTGCCGAGGAGGATGAGTCTCTTCATCAGAGATCAAAGGTGACCATTTTATGCATTTTGATGTGTAATGTTTCATTGATGAATGCCATTGGTCTAAGTCACCCTGATGATTTTCTTCATCAGCGTTCACAAATGACAAAATCGTGTGGTCCGACAGTATGTGCTACGCCGATGGGTTCCATTGGCGGTGTTAGAACTGTCAAAATTCTTCACGGTTCCAATGCTTTTCAAAGTGTTTTGTGCCGTGGTTCATAAACCCTGTAGGTCTCTGTGCTTAAACCCTTGGTATTTCATGTCGAAAACCCAAAAACCCTAGTCCTTAACGCCTGTTATAAAATGAAGTTACTTTTTATGTAACTTAATTCCTTGAGACCCATGTGATTCATGTTATCGTCGATGGGGCCATCTTTTTTTCCTAAGTATTTTCAGGGCACATGCTTTAATTTTCCCTAAGTTCTAAAGTCCCCAAAATATTTTATACTTTACATATGTCAAGCAAGTTTGATTTGATCTTACGATCGATGCTTTCCCTTGATCATGAAGATGAAGTTCTTTATCCATCAAGGCATTGTGCCTGTGTGACAAGTGACAGTTTGTGGAACATGGTTGGAGATTAAGCAAAGTTAATGAGTGATCAAGTTAGATTTGATCATGCGGTTAGTGCATTGCCTTAATCAAAAGATGTAGTTGATTTACCCTTTGAGGCATTGTGTCGTGTCAATGTGTGGTGAGTTGTCACATCTTGGGGCCTGTCAAAGATAAAGTTAATGATGTGCAGATCCAAGTTGATCATGTAGTCAATGCTTTTTCTTAGAGATAAGATGCATGAAAAATACTAATCAAGGAATCACATCTGAAGGACATGTGGATAAGGGTTGGCAGGTCATGCATTTAGTGACTTGGCGCGATGGTTATCTCATGATCTCGTGATGATAGCAGTTAAGTCCATAACATTCAGCGATCTGGCGACAGATATAAAGACTTGACATTTTATGTTTATCTCCTCATCTCGTAATGTCATGGTTAAGTTTCAAAAGATCTGGAGATTCAGTGAGGACTGTCGATACAAGATCAGATCTAGGGCTGGCACTGAATCTTATGAACAAACCAGAGTCAGGACCTTTATTCAGGGACTCAGAGGTATGTGTTATCTCTAAATCTCACAATCGGACTAGATTTAAAGAATGTATACAAAGATCACGAGATAAAGCATTGTCGCCGAATCTCAGAACAGAACTTGAGTTAGGCAAATTTTACTGAGATCACGCGAGGACTTCTGATTGAGACCAAGATGTGTGGCTATCGTTGAATCACCAGATAAGTCAAAGTAGAGCAAAAATATTATGCAATTCAAAGATATAAGGTTGAGATGGTGACACGTGTTTTTGTGATAGGAAAGATCAAGGGATGTTGCTAAATCTCAGAGTGGAACTAGAGTTAATAATTTTATCCAGCGACTCAGAGATATGCTCTATCTCTGAATTTTGTGATCACGCCATACTTGAAGCCATGATCTAGAGATTTGGAGATATAAAGGATTGATACACAGGATGAGTCAAAGGAAGGTTAAAGACAAAGAACATATATAATATTGATTTGACAATCAACGTTAAGCGTCAAAGCGGGAGATGCTCACTTTTTAACTATCAAGGCATCACGAAAAACAACAACGTGGAAAGTGGCCAAAGCTTTAAGACAAGGTAAAGTTTGATCAAATCAGAGGAAGATCTATGGTGGGCGCTTTTCCTTGGTCAAAAGATGCTAGTGTTTTAACCATTAAGGACTTATGATGGGGTGAAACTTGTCTAATCAAATTGTAGTGCCCGGGTAACTTAAAGATGATCTATAACTCAATTTTAAAGATAGAAAGGTTCAAATCTCGACTGTTGATGCCATGTTTCGCACCACCTGTAGCCGGTGTAACCGAATTTCAAAAATTTAAATGTTTTCTCAGAGGTTTTCATGGCGGTGGATTGGGATTTTTGTTCCTGGTCATTAATGCGTCAATTTGATCTTATGGGTTGTTCTTGCAAAACTGTAGGATGCCGAGGGGATGTTTTCTGCTGATTACGCTCTCATTTATGTATGAAGTGATGCAGTGGGGGTTTCTGATCAGTTTGGTAAACCTTGTAGCGGTGCTTGGTCTCTTCTACAATAATGTTGCGCTGCTTTCCAAATCATGTGGCTTGGGAATTCAGACTTCATGGTACCATTCTTCACATCCCAATAAGTATGGCTATAGATTAGATCAAATTGCATAGATTGAAGTGAAGATAGGGTTACAAATTTTTGGTAGACAATTGAATGAATTGAATTATTTTAATGCTTGGAAGGAATGAGTTGTAAACCCTAAACCTAAATGATCCGAAGCTTGTTGCATCCCTGTTTCCTATAAAGGGATTTTCAAGATCATTTAGTAAGGGCTAGAGAATTGGGAAAGTAGAGAGCATTAGGTTTCTTACTTGTTTCCAGTCAGGGATACAACATATATTTTTAGACTGTATTAAGACAGAGTAGAACGTTCTTATAATATTTTCCATATTATTGTATTGTGTATTTCCTTAGTCATATTGTTGTAGAAACTTTGATTCATCATACTTAATATAATTTTTCTCAGATTCAAGTCTCTCCTTTGTGTTATCTTGTGAGTTTTGAGTTTTCTGACTTATTGCATAAGGTTTTCCTATGTATATGTTGTATTCCACAAGTCTTTGATCTAAGATCAAATTAAAATGCTTTGGATATAACATAAGCTCATTTGGTTTATCTACTTCAGGATACTATAAGTAATGTGTGGTCTGGGATATTTATGTTTATGGTTACGAGTCTTTGACCAATAGGTTGGTTTTAGTTTTTCAGTATTTGTATTGAGGTATTGCCCAATGGATAAGACACTGATCAAGAAATAGTATATTCCATTGAGATATATGTCTAATTGGTTTGGCTCTATTCTACCCATCCTTAGACATCAAAACCATTTCAGTTCCCTTTATGCTTTGTGGTTGTTGGTTTTGTCCTACATGGTAATGGAGAGTCAATGAATGTCTGGTTAGCATTTATTACTTTCTGACCATTATCTATTGTTAAAATCCATATTAATAAGAATTTATAAAGAGTTGAATATCTATTTGTAATAGGTATACCCACCTTGGTTTAACAGAGCCAGAAGTGTAGAGGGAAGTCTTGTCCCTATAGTTGGTTCAGTTACCTTGCAGAGCTTTCATACTTGGAGCTAACCACTCTAAACATTAGTCTCAGGGTATATTAGTGGCTTTCAAAGCATAAACATTTTCAAAGACCAAAATGTGGATATTTTTCCGATGAATTTTTTGGAGGGTAGCTCGAAAATAGAATCAATAGGACTTATCAAGGGCTTCCCCAATATTCAATGGTTTTTAACAAGTTGATATGCCCAGCAGAGGAGTTCGATCATCGGGGGAGATTTCCTTGATGATCAACGTCGGTTAGTTTCAACGCAAAGAACATAGTTTAATCAGAGGATCTCTCGTTGATGATCAATAAATATTGGCCCAAGCATTAAAATTTCCAACTACACTCATCGATCTATCTTCATGTTGTCAACTCTTTTAGGCAGTGTCATTACTCTCAATTGGTCTCAATCTGATTTTGCGAATTGTTCCACGGTCATTATGATTGCAGATGGCTCAAGATCTGATTCCATACATCAATGGAGGACAGGGCATGATGAATTCAAGTCCATAGTTATTACAAGGGGGTTTCTTATGCTTTTAGAGGTGAATTTTAGTAGTAGGGCATTTATTTTGACCTTCTCTCTATCACTTCTGAGATCTACTTGCTCGCAGGGATCAGATTTATTCTGATATGTTCTATTCTTTTGTAACTCAACACAAGTAAGGGTTTGAACTCAAATGTCTCATTTAGAGTTATTCTTTCTCTTTACAAGACAATCCTGTCCATTTTTAAGGGGTTCTTATTTGATGCATTGGCAGTGAGGTTTGCCCTGCAGTTGTATTTTCTTTTTCCTAATTCAATGAAATTGTTGTTTTACCTATCCTAGATGCATATATTTTGTGTAAATTCTATCTCTTACCTACATATTTGCATGTATTTCATCATGTGAAGTCTTCGATGTTGTGTAATCTTTGGTTGATTCAATATTGTTTAGTGAATGCATGCATTGCTAGTAGGGATGAATTCAGTTTCTTGTCTTCATGTTAGATCGAGGATGATAAGTACTTTGATAGTGTAGTGATATAGTGATGGGACAAAATAATGGCCATGCTTATCTATGTTTTTTTTGCTTTGTTTCAAAAAATCTTATAAGTTTTAGGATGTTTTAAGACTCTTTTTTCTTATAGTAGGTCTAGGACTTTGAGCAGGTATTGATAAATATTTGATGATTATATAGTCATGGAATTATGTCTATTGTTAGAAGGATACTTGATGTTTTAAACCTTATCTATCTTTATATTATTCCTTTTTGAATGATTGAAGTATAGTGGGTTCCTGCATCCAAGTAGTTTATCTTCCTACAACCATGTGATGTATGCATATATATGAGATCTGAGATTTAATGAATGAATGCAATGTGGAAATGAATGGATCTGCATATTTTGTGTTCCTAACCTCTTGTTGCAGGAACAGGTCAAAAGAAAGGAACAGTCAAACAAGAATTCAGTGGATCTCACCAAGTTCTTGGACTGAGTCATCTAGCATGGAGATAAAAGAAGGACAACATTAAAGACCCAGCTAATTCACCGTATTTCTCGAAAAATCAGTTAAAGATATTTTACTATTTAAAAAATCCAGGAAGTGGTTTTCCTATATTCTCTCCCATGGATAAAGATGAAGACTATTTCTTTCCTGTTGTAGAAGTTTCTCATTTCTGTTTTAAATATAATAACTACATCCACTTATTCTGTTGGAAGTGGTCAGTAATTTATGTTAGTTAGTTGCAAAGTTCTATTATAAATAAGTTGTTGAAGTACCATGCACGGGAGAGATAGTAAGAAGGAAATCAATCAGAACTTGGTTGATATTAATTTAATACTTTCTGCAATATAGTTTCCAGTTTTTCAAGTCATTATGTGTACTCAAGTTGAGTTATATGAATAGAAGCAATAATTGTACCAAGTATATAGGCTATTAAAGAACTTGGATCCAATCACCCAATGGGGCCCACTTGGTGAGTGATCCCTTGCATTTTTACCATGTTTCTTTAATAGTTTTTATTCAATTCTTTGTATGTTTTGCAACCACACGAAAGTAGTTCCTGTGTTTGTTCCTGTAGCCAAAGCAAGCAGAGTAGTTCCTGCTTGTAGAACTGAACTCATTCAGTTTTCCTTATGATTGGTTATGCTTTGATAGATGAGATTAATATAGGTTTAATTCCAAAGTACTTTCTTTCCTACAAATTTCCTTTCCAAGCAATTGTAGCATGGTTACAATAGAGTCTTAGTGCATATATTTTGCAATACCATTTCAAGCTTATGCCCTTGGATTGACATATTAAATGAACCTTTCCACAAGATAGATAGCTTCTTAGTATGGATGTCCAATCTATGAGTATGGGAGTTGTGCCTAGTTATTAATCCAATTGGAAAGGCAAACATTTTTTGCATCGTTGCCAAGGATGGTATTAAGATAAGAATCTATTGCAGTCATGAATCAAGTTACTAGTTTATTTCATCTCACCTCTAGCTATATCAACATTTTCACAGTTTGGTTCCACTTTAGGAATCATTGCACCTGTATGAGTAGAAGAAGGAGAGACCCCTTAGGAATATTTCTTCCCCATAACACAAATTTTCAGATAGAAGAAGTCTTTGTGCAAGCAGAAGAGGAGGAAAACCCATTTGCTGATGCTGCCCAAAACCTACCTGCATCCTCATCTTCCTCAGAAGAAGATCCATTTGATCTTAAAATCTTTCAGGAACCTCTTGACTTGAATCTTTTTCTAAAATATTGGCCAATTTGCATATCCACAGGCTTGAAACTCCTTTCAATCAACCACAAGAATCTGATAACTAGTTGGATTTGGTACTCTATCAACCAAGAGCCCTAATAAGAAGCTCCTCCTACTTTCCCATTTCCTATTATTGACCAACATGATAATAATAACCTCAAGAATATCCCCTCTTCATTCCTTCCTAAATTTTATGGGTTAGTAACATAGGACCCTGATACATTTCTCTTTGAGTTTGGAACCCTCTGTAGAAGTTATGACTATACTACTGATCCTTATAGACTTAAATTATTTCCTAGAAATTTTATAGAGTCAACATTGAGATGGTTCATGGGCATAGGAAGTGATTTTTTTCATGATTGGGGCGAGATGAAGGTGGTATTCTTGTAAAAGTATAAATAATATTGGAGAGGGAATGACATGAGAGGAGATGACATCTTCAAAATGTCACAGAAGGAGGATGAGAGTTTGGAGGACTACCTATCTTGGTTTCTCTTCATCCTAAAAAAGAAAACCCAACATGTGCTCAACAAGGACTCACAAAATCTTCTCTTTCTTAGAGGAGTGAATGAGGAATGCACCAAAGCTTTGGACCTGATGGAAGGAGGAGACAAAACTAAGTCATCTTGGAATGATATAAAGAAGATCTGCTTGAACTATTCTAGAGTTTTCGTCAAGAAGGGCCGAGGTTATAGGCCTACCACAGGGAAATCAAGTGGTACTAGAGTTTCCAGGATAGAGATAACTTACCTACTTCCCGATATCAATCAAAACATTATTAACAACATGTCAACACAACTGGAAATCATGCAAGCAAAAAAGAAACATGAGGAGGCCGAAGCTATGTTGGCTGAATTATGTCCCCACTATAGACAAAAGAAGAGGGACTGTAGATGGAAAACAAGGGCTAAATTGGAGGATAATAAGATACCTACTGAGTTCAACCCCATCCAAGGTGATGATGACCAAGTCTTTTATATTTCTCAAAGGCGACCATGGGCTCCAAAACAAGGTATGCCGCAAGATCCCTCGACTTTTACTGGTCCATTTTCAAATTATTTTAGAAATCAGTGGCAACAACCCTAGTTTAATTCTAATATGGGAAATTAACCTCAACCTTGGAATAATCCACAGTCTCAATGTCCAGACTACCAAAACCCTGCACAACAATAGCAACAACCCCAAACTAATTGGTAGAAACCCAAAATTATTGGAAACCACCACAAGGTAATTGGAAACAATCACCTCAGTGGAGAGGGGGAAAAAATGTCCTAATCAACAATTTGGTCTCCTACGACCACCTCCACAACAAGCATTAATGCCACCAAATCCACCTCCTACAACCACTACAACTCCACTAAAACCTACACAACTGTGAACTCAGCCAACACTTGATACCAATAACTACTCTTAGCAACAACAAGTCTATTCATCAGAACTGAATCAAAAACATGCATATGCCATAAATAACATACATATCAAGTTAGGAACTACTCTCCCTACATCATCTGCCCCTGTTATTACAGAAGTACCATTAGAAGATATAGTTCAAGAAGAATCATTTGCAAAGATTGTTCACAATCAAGTTCAACCAAAGACTCCCCCATTTACTCAAAGACTTGATCATGAAGTACCTCAGTTGCAGGATGACTCTACTTTTGAACTTATTGATCAGCTAAAACACATTTGTGTTAAGATACCCTTATTGAAGGATATAAAAGAAGTACCTATCTACACTAAAGCAATAAGGGAAGCTTGTTTGAAGAAACGAGGGAGAAATGAGAATGATCCTAAGATCATCCATTTTCTAGGTCAATTATCTGATTTAATGCTTGAGAAGGCTTCCATTCCTAAATATTCTGACCTAGGGAGACCTGTAGTTAAAATTGTTATTAACAAGGTCAAGGCTATAAATGCTTTAGTTGATTTAGGAGTGGTCATAAATGTCATGACTAAGGATATCATGTTCCAAATTGATATCAAAATCTTAAGATACACTCCTACAATATTGCAGCTCGCAGATAGATCTACAATAAAGCTTGATTGTATGGTAGAAGGTATGATTGTCACCCTTGATTCCTGGGAATACCCTGCTGATTTCATAATCCTATCACCCAAGGAGAGATTGGGAGGCTACCTAGTTATCTTGGGGAGGCCTTGGCTTGCTACTGCAGATGCATTTATTGCATGTAGGACACAAAACATGACTTTATTTGATGATCTATGAACCATGAAAGTTACTCTTTTTTCTCCTGCACAACCCCGACTTGATGAAGATCAGGATTTATGGCCAAACATAGGAGAGGAAGAGGCTGAGGTTAACTATGCTAGAAAAATTATGATGATAGAACGAGAACCATCCATTTCCACACAAGAAGAAGATGACATCCTCTCTTCCATCATTCAAAATAACTTTGGGGTGGAACATCAAGTGTGTACCAAGAATCCATGTCCTTTGCAGACCATATTCCTCCATTCTCCTCATCACGATTTCCTGCATCAACATACTATTTTCACACTTTGTTGCCACATGAATTCCAGTAAACAACCTTAAATTAAGTTGCTATTATGGAGCTAACAACACTACTTGAATTCATCCCTGGGAAGAACCTGAACATAAAAAAAAGTCTAACCAAGTCACAACACGAATCTATGCTCATATTACTTCAGACTCACTAGAAATATTTTTCGTGGGACTATAATGATATGAAGAACTTAGATCCAAGTTTGTGTACTCACAATTATTATATTAGTTAGGACCTCAAACTAGTTAGGAAACCTCAAATTAGGATTAATCTTGCTCTTAGAGAGATTGTCAAAGATGAAATACATAAATTGTTGAGTGGTGGATTTATTTATCCAATATCCGACAGTCAATGGGTGTCACCACTTGTCATAGTCCCTAAGAAAGGGAAGAAATGGATGGCATGTGTGGACTATAGAGAACTCAATACTGCAACTAAAAAATACTACTTTCGTCTTCCCTTTGTTGATCAAGTCCTAGATAACTTGGCAGGTAAGAAATATTTTTCATTTTTGGATGGGTTAAGTGGCTATAACCAGATTAAGATTGCTCCAAAGGATCAAGATAATACAACAATCACATGCCCCTGGGGAAATTTTTTCTATTTTGTCTAACCTTTTGGTCTCTTCAATGCTCAAGCAACATTTCAGAGGGCTTTCATAAGCATCTTTTCTGACATTTCCTCTGATTGTATGGAGATTTACATGGATGAATTCATAACCTATGATTCAAATTTTGAGGAGGCACACACGAACTTAGAAAAAGTCTTGTAGCGATGTCAGGAACATTACTTGTCTCTCAATAGTGAAAAGTACTACATGATGATGGAGAAAGGTGTGGTTTTGGGCCATTATATCTCATAACAGGAATTCAAGTAGATCTATAAAAAATTAAGGTAATCTCCAACCTTCATGTCTCTACAAAACGAAAGGAAGTCAAGAGTTTCTTAGGACATGCTGGTTATTACAGGAGATTCATTAGAGATTTTAGTCAAATTGCAACACCATTATACAATCTTTTAAAGAAGGAATCTAAATTTGAATGGATGGTAGACTGTGATAAAAATTTGCAAGCCTTAAAATAGTTCTAACACAAGCTCCTATCTCAAGAGGACCTGATTGGTCATTGCTATTCCATATCCATACAGAGGCCTCAGACTATGTTGTAGGGGAAATATTAGGCCATAATGAAGGATCAATTGAACACACCATTTATTATGTTAGGAAGAATCTACAAGGAGATGAGTTTAACTACAATGTCACTGAAAAAGAAATGCTAGCAGTAATACATGCCCTCAACAAATTTAGGCATTACATCACAGGGTATGCAATTTTCATCCACATAGATCATGCAACCATCAAGTATCTCATGAAAAACCTATTATAGGGAGTTTAGCACACTGGTTTCTACAAATGCAAAAATTTGACATCACCATTGTTGATAAACTTGAGAAAGCCAATTTGGTGTCTGACTTCCTATCCCGTTTGCAAGCACCAGATGATCCTGTAGCCATTGAAGATACATTTCCAGATGAGCATTTTTTTTCCATGTTCGCTCACAATCTTTGGTACGCAGACATCAAAAAATATTTAGCTATTGGGAAGACTCCTCACTTTTCACCAAAGGAACAAAGAGTGCTTGTAGAAAAAGGCTTCAATTTATCATGGATAGAAGAATGGATGTTCTACACTGGACCAGACTAGGTGATGAAAAGGAGTGTACGAGAAGATGAGACATATGATATCCTACATGATTTCCATTATGAACCATGTGGTAGCCATTTTGCAGCTAAACGAACAACCATGAAGATTATCAATACATGATATTATTGGCCAACATTACACAAATATGTAACAAAATACACAAAGAAATGTGATAGGTGCCAGAGAATGGGAAGACCAACCAAGTCTGATGAGATGCCTTTATTTCCCTAGGTGGTGGTGACTCCATTTGACAAATGAGGACTAGATTTTGTAGGACCCATTGAGTCATCCTCAAATGGGAAGTCATATATTCTAGTATGCACATATTATGTTACAAAATGGGTTGAAGCTAGTCCTATGAAGCATGCAAGAGACAATAAGGTTGTTGAATTACTCTATGAAGAGATATTTACAAGGTATGGAGTACCAAGGGAAATAGTTACTGTTAATGGAATGGTGTACTGAGAGGGGAGGGGTGAATCAGTACCCTTAAAACTTTTTATCAATTAACCATTAGTACTCTGTTCTTGCTTTACCGACCATTGGTGCTTTTATGCCTTATGCATGTAATATCAAAACATAAACTTAATTGCATGTAAACATTCATAGAAACATTCATGAAATGTAAGTACACATGACACAAGAATTGGTATCACAGAAAACCCCTATTAGAAGGTAAAAATTGCAGTGGGGATGAAACCCACAAAGCTTCACTATCTGTAGAATGGAAGATGCCGGTTAAGGCTACAAGTGTGATCACTTCTGATGATCTTACCCTGTTAGGAGTAAAATTTTAGACCAGTTAAGTCTTCTCGATTAAGAGATTTAGCAACACTGTTAAGTGTACACTCGGTTAATAGATTTGTATAAGGATTGTTAAATCCATCTTCTTAAAGGATTTCTTCTATTTGCTACACTTGTTAGAATGCAGTCAAAAATACTTGTTAACCTGATGATATGCAATCTTCAATTGTTGAATACAAATCCTTTAAGTTCACAATGTATGTGTATCACCTATAGTGATTGATTAATACCTCTATTCTGCTCGGTAGCCTTGAATCTTGTTCTTCATAACTGATTTCATCTTTTGTTGTCCTTCTGCATAAAACTCTTTGTCTAATCCAAAGATGTTTGTTGCAGCTACAATCATCATCGTCTGATTGATTTGTACATCTATTTATACAATTAATTGACCTAAATAGGTTTCACGCTTTACAATAAAAACTCTATGACCAAAGGTTTACAACTTGAACTTGATCTCCTAGTTTGCATGTTTTCAATCAGTTAGACTAATTAAAACAATTACATATTCTTTAATTGTCCCTCAATAAATGGTTTTAAAGATAAGCATAAAGCTAAATATAAAACTCAAGTGTTTTATCTAACGTGTAACTCAGATCCACTTTTCTCAGATTTAAAGTTGTCTCTCGGTAGACTAGTGTTCGGGTTGCTCTGTAGTCTTTCCTTGGTGATGTCTCTATAGACATTCTTCTTCTCAGGTTTCTCTGTAGACTATTCTCTCGGTGTTCACTATAAACTGTCTGTCGGTGAAAAGTGGTTTCGGTGTTCACTTGCACTTTAACCTTTTCGGTTACCTTTGTTTGCTGCTGTGCCCGGTTGCACTATAAACTTGTCTTTAGGTGATCATGTTACCGACAGTTCAAAAATTGTTTCCTTTGTATACTAATGACAAAATATTATCCTTTAGGATTATAAATCTCCCCCTTTGGCATTAGTATAAAAAACTGATTTGTGCAAAACTGAAATGTTCAGTATGTACACCAAAAAATGTTTACCTTGTCAATATGACTCCCCCTATGTGCATGCCTCGGTGTAGTGTATGTACATGATAAATTTTCCTTTATACATATATTTCCTCTTTTATCATTTCCCCCTTTCACCTTATCATTTCCCCTTTTCTATTATTCCCCCCTTTATCATATCATTTCCCCATTTTTCTGAAATAATGACAAAGGTGTTCTACTTACATTTTGTCAAAAATGTGGGAATGGATTTTTTTGAATGTCCTCCATTTTCTTCTTCCATTTACCTTTTGTTCTGTCACTTCTTGGCTGATTTTCTCTGTAAGCTTGTATTGACACTTCTGCTTAGCACGTTTCTCAATTACCTTGTTTTCATCTACATTCTGTGTGTGATGGAGTCGGTGAGAACTACTAATTGATCAAGTATAGGTGAATTTTGATTAATTTTGATGTCTGGTACAATCTGCAATAGTATTTATTTGGTTGTATCTAGGACTTGGGAGTTCTTGTGCTCCTTCTTGAGCTTGTCTTGTATTGCTTTCTTTCACATAGCTCTCCATACTTTGTAAGTGACTCTGGATCCAATGTTCTAGGATCACAGTCTGGTATGTCAATTATCTCTTCTTCTTCTTCTTCTTCTTCTTCTTGAAGTAGGGGAATGTAGAACTATAGCTAGTTCATGCTCTTTTTCTTTCTTCAGTGATTGTGTGGGAGGTATTGTGCCTTTTGGTTGTTGCTCGGTATTGACTTGTTGGTTGGTAGTGGACGTATCCACATCAACCTTGTCTATATTTGTAGCCTTTTCACCCTTGGTGTTCTTGTCAGTGGCATCACCTATTTTCTCCTCCACTTGTATCTTTTTGTTCATCATTTTTGTTTTTCTGCTCCCCATCACCCTTATCCTCGGGTATGCTTACATCATGGTCAGGTGTCTTCTCCTTTTCTGCTAAGATGATATTGATAGCTTGTATCAATAAAGGAATTTGTCATGGTATATTGACCTGTCCAGCATCCTGTGTTTCCTTTTCCTTTTCCTGCTCTGTGGCAACAGTTATATCTTCATATTTCTTTGGTTCATCATCAGAATCATTAATAAGTTTTATATCCTTGATGATGACCTGTGTTGAATTTGCTAATGATTGCAGTATCTGAGGTACATCATCCATGACCTTGCTTGCCTGTGTTGTCAACTCAACTGGATTAATGCCCTCGGTATCATTTATGAAGATTGGGCTCGCTGTGACCTCTTTCTCTTCATAATGAGGGGTCTTGGTAAGGGCTAATACCTACTTGGGGCTTGAATCCTCCTTGGGTGGATTGAATATTTCATTCCATGTTTTATCACTTTCTTTAACAAGCTCTATTAATCTACCCTCGAGTACCTTGTATGCTCTCATTTTAGCAGAAAATTTTCTTGTATGCTTTTTCATCATTTCATCAATGTCCTCAACTTTTGATTTGGGTGACATAATTGTGACTAGGGATCTTTCCCTTAGCTGCTTCGCGGTATGTAGTGCATATGTCCACCTTGCTGAGATTCTTCCATTTAGCTCTTGTGGCATCATTTTATTGAATTGTACAGTACATATTTGAATGCAATCATTTCTTGAATGATGGCTTCTTCAATCTTTTTTTGATCCTCGGGTGATAAGGTTAGTCATTGCCTTATCTTAGCATTTGATATGCTACTTGTCTTGACAATTGATGCAACAATATCATCAATTGTCGTAGGAACTTTGTGCTTTTCAGGTTGGAGTGCTTGTTCACTCTCATCCTGTGTAGTTTCTTCCTTGTCCTTTTTACCTTGGATGTATTTTCTTCTTTGCCTCGGTGCCTTTTTTCTGGTTTGAGGTTTTCTCTTGTAAGTCCTCACTGTTCCTTTCTTGACTAGTGGTGAGTTTGTATCTTTTGTAGTTTGACTCCTCGTATTTGATGCAACAATAGTTCTTGGTTTCTTTGCAAGTGGTGCATCAGACTGAGTTGACTCGAATTCACTCACTTGTTCACCTTCACCGAATGGGTGACTGTCCATCGGTGTCATTTTTTTGTTTTGTTTCTTCTTCATTAACCGACAACTTCTTCTCAAGTGTCTTTACCATTTTAGTCTTCTTTCGATCTATATTTTTAACAACTAAGCCTTTTTTTATTCTGGTCTTAGCTTCTTCATAAGTTCTAAATATTGGTAATGATTTGTCCAGTGGTTCATTCAATAATGCTTCAATAGAATTTGTGGCCTGATCAATGTTGATCTCATAGTCAAGAGGTGGTAACCATGCTGTCCTTGGTACAACTGGTTTTATCAAGGTGTTGCCGGTGTCTACTATGAAACATATATCATCCTTATACTGTTCCACCAGTTTTTTAGGTATCCTCATCATCTTCTGCATTCTATCTTTGAATCCAGTGAAATATGCATCTATAAATGATGTGAAATTATCCCCTAGTGACTTGATGTGTTCACTAATTTGAGTTGTTATTTGTCGGGTAGTGTCCCAAGTGACATTACCGATAGATGGGAAAAATTCTTGAAAGTAGAAGAACATACATAGGATGAGTGATCTGAACTTACATGAATTAGTCCTTGCTGACCTAATTATCCTCATGTTCTCCTCCAATTGCTTGAGTAGAAGCTCAGATAGGTCCAGTTGTAATCCCTTCTTCACAATCTTATTGGCAATGTCAACTGCTCTGCATGCTATGCTGTTTAACCAGCTGGCTTGGAATACCTTGTATCCCAGTACACATGCACTGAACTTCATTTCTGGATTGGTGATGAAGTTTAGCTTTAAACCTCTGCCATCCCACACTGCACCTGTCATCTTTTCTATGTCAGGGCGAGGAGGATGTTTGAGTGCTTTGACCTTGTCAGTTACTGGATAATCGGTTACTACGTGTATTACATCCTTGGTGCTTGGTTTCGGTTCATCCAACCACATTTTCCTGTCATGTACTCTGCTGAGTACTATCCGAAACCACTCAGTTTTGAATTTGTTCAGGAACATTAGGGCATTTGTCAACCCTTTTACCTCAAAGTGTTTATTTTCATCCTTAATTTTTCCATCTGTGCAAAGCTTCTTGTAAGCTTCCTCAACCTCAAGATCTCCGATCTCTGCAACCTTATAGTGTATATAAGCTTGGAAATCCTCGACTAGAAAAACCCTAGGTGGTATGCTTGAGAATGCTCCAACGTTGTCGAGTTGTGAAGCAACCTGGGGACATAATTTATACTTAGGCTCTTCACATGTAGATTTCTTGATCAGATTAACCTTTTTATCCTTTGCAATCTTGATCTTGGAAACTCGTGAAGTAGTTGCCATGTTTATGTGAAATTAGAGATTTCTCAGTAAATGATCTGATTTCTTGGTAAGTCTTAGATACTCACTTGATCTGTTGTAGCTACTTGGAATTTGTCGAAGAAGCCGTGAGTGAGCTTGTGAGTCGCTCTACAATCTAGTCACTGGTTGTTGCTCTGCTTCGCTATGATCTTTGCTCTTAGTCACTTTGTGAAAGAATAAGCTTTCCATCGCCCTTTTATAGATGATACCCTAAGTGGTGCAATAAATGCTTTACCTACTTCTCGGTGGTCGAGGACAGAGTCTCTTGGTCATCACGCAAACTTTTCAGCTCGGTGAGTATACAATGCTCAGGGTAAGCGTCAATTCAATTGGCCTTTCACATGTTCACCGACGGAGCTCGGTATGTAGCGAAGAATTTAGTGTCTTTTAACATGGTTACCGATGATGCTCGGTTTACATTAACACCTTAGCTTTTATATGTATACCGATGATTCTCATTATGTATTGACTGACGAGATTGGATTCACAAATTCATAACAAGTAATACCATAGTGCATCTTCATTCATGTTAATTTGGCATATTATCAATGCATATTGGAACTGATGTAAAATATAGCTTTGTATAGTGTAGCTCCATACTTGTTCTTCTTAGGTGGGTGTGGTGATATCACCAGATCCATTGGATAAGGTGTCACCAATTTTATTGCTTGGTCCAACATCATCAGTGTTTGTAGCTTTCCTCCACATTTTGTTTCTCATCTTCCTGATGTCTTCAATGGTATTTCCATTGGCAAAAGTGCTTGTCTCTGTCATTCGGTCTCTACAGTCCTTGCTTAGATGACCGACCTTATGATAGTGTAAGCATGCCATTCCGTTGTTTGTTTAGCTTCTTGATTTTATTGTCCATTTCCTCATGCAGCTTGAAGCTATGTGTCCATATCTACCACACAATTTGCAATTTGTCCATGTGTTATAATCCCAAACATATGAGTTACCGCCTCTTCTTGGTTGATAAGCATTTTCTTGTTCTTTTGGTTTCCATGCTTGCTTTTTCTTCTTCCTTCATTCAAGAGATGTGTGCCCATGCATTTTTCAAGTGGAACAATATTTTTCCATGTAGGATTCCTTCTTTGGTTATTTCACCTTAGATCTGCATGCATGTGCTTTCTGTCCATGCTTGTTATAGTTATAACATTTACTTATGAATGTAGATGTGGATTTAGGAATACCTTTAGCTTTACTCCTGCAAACATTTGAAGTGTGGCCTGGTTTTCCACAGTGATTGCATGACTTGTTCCTTGGTCTTGGATTTGTGTAGACATCTTTGTGATCAACTTGGTCAGATGATTCTCCACGCTTGGTATACCCTAGATCGATATTATTGTTGAGTCTTCTTTGTCCATCCAGAAAATAATCCATTCTCTTTGTACTTTCTTCAGCTTTCTTGATCATATCATTGTGTTGTTGCTGAATCCTTGCTTCATGCTTCAGTCTCTCATTTTCTTCTCTTAGCTCACCAATAGCTTCTAATTTCCCATTGAGTTCTATGTTTACTCGGTTTGCCTCATGACTCCTAAGAACTATTTGATTGGTGATCTCATGATGATGTTCAGTAAGTCTCTGTATTTCAGTCTCTCTTTCTTGTAGCTTTTCAGTGATCTTCCTCCTGTCATCAATAGCTAATATTCTTTCTTGTTCATCTTGTCTAGCATTATCCATAATATCAATCATCCTTAGCATCTGTGTCTCTTGACCAATTTTTAGTACCTTTACTTGCTCTATCAGATGTTGATTGATTTCATTTAGACTTGTAATACTTCCTTTAGATGTGTCTGATGTATTGCTATATGTAGATCTTGATGACTCAAACAAATAAGGTATCTCTTCTTCATGATAGTCAGTTTCATTGCAGCAAGATTCCATAAATTTTCTTTCATCCAATATCTCTCTCATCTTGAGTCTTTCTTCTTTGTATTTCTCATAGAAGATCTTGTATCTGCAACTTCTAATTCTCAATATTCTTATCATGCTTATGCCTTTCCATTGTATGATCTTTTCTCTCAAGTGATTTAAAATTTTCCAAATAAGAGATCTAGCTCTGATACCAATTGTTGGAATAATGGAATGGTGTGTACTGAGAGGGGAGGGGTGAATCAGTACCCTTAAAACTTTTAATCAATTAACCATTAGTACTACATTTTTGCTTTACCGACCATTGATGTTTTTCTGCCTTATGCATCTAATATCAAAACATAAACTTAATTGCATGTAAACATTCATAGAAACATTCATGAAATGTAAGTACACACGACAAAAGAATTGGTAACGCAGAAAACCCTTGTTAGAAGGTAAAAACTACGATGGGGATGAAACCCACAAAGCTTCACTATCTGCAGAATGGAAGGTGTTGGTTAAGGCTACAAGTGTGATCACTTCTGATGATCTTACCCTGTTAGGAGTAACATTTTAGATTGGTTAAGTCTACTCGGTTAAGAGATTTAGCAACACTGTTAAGTGTGCACTCGGTTAAGAGATTTACATAAGGATTGTTAAATCCACATTCTTAAATGATTTCTTCTATTTGCTACACTTGTTAGAATGTAGCCAAAAATACTTGTTGACCTAATGATATGCAATCTTCAATTTCTGAATACAGATCCTTTAAGTTCACAATGTATGTGTATAACCTATAGTGTTTGATTAATGCCTTTGTTCTGCTCAGTATCCTTGAATCTTGTTCTTCATAACTGATTTCATCTTTTTTTGTCCTTTTGCATAAAAATCTCTGTCTGATCCATATATGTTTGTTGCGGCTACAATCATCATTGTTTGATTGATTTCTACAGCTATTTATACAATGAACTGACCTAAATAGGTTTCACGCTTTACAATAAAAACTCTATGATCAAAGGTTTACAACTTGACCTTGATCTCCTAGTTTGCATGTTTTCAATCAGTTAGACTGACTAAAATGATTACATATGCTTTAATTTTCCCTCAAGAAATGGTTTTAAAGATAAACATAAAGCTAAATATAAAACTTAAGTGTTTTATCTGACGTGTAACTTAGATCCACTTTTCTTGGAATTAAAACTGTCTCTCGGTAGACTGGTGCTCGTGTTGCTCTGTAGTCTTTCCTCAGTGATGTCTCTGTAGACATTCTTCTTCTCAGGTTTCTCTGTAGATTGTGCTCTCGGTGTTCACTATAAACTGTCTATCGGTGAAAACTTGTTTCGGTGTTCACTTGCACTTTAACCTTTTCGGTGACCTTTGTTTGCTGTTGTGTCAGGTTTCACTATAAACCTGTCTTTTGGTGATCATGTTAGCAACGGTTCAAAAAATATTTCCTTTGTATACTAATGAAAAAATATTATCCTTTAGGATTATCAGTTACTGATCATGACACATAGTTCACCTCTGCTTTAATTACAACCTTGGTCAATGAATACAATATCAAGCACTGAAAATATTCACCTTATCACCCTCAAGCTAATTTCCAGGTCGAAGCCACAAATCAAGAAATTGAGTCAATTCTCACAAAAACAATTGCACTTCACAGAAAAGACTGGGCAACTAGACTACATGAAGCAATCTGGGCATATAGAACTACATGGAAAACCAAAATAGGCTTTACACCATTTGAATTGGTATATGGTAAAGTGAATGTTATGCCAATTGAATCTGAGCATAAAATTCCAAGGACAACACTTACCATCGACATTGATCTTACCACTACACAAAAAGAAAGGATCCTACAACTAAATAGTTTGCATGAGTTCAGGAAGTCTTCCCTGCAATGCACAAAAATAATTCAAAACTAGAGGAAGTGTTGGAATGATCATTATATCAAGGATATGAAATTCAAATCGGGTGACTGGGCTCTTCTCTACGACTCCAAATATCAGCATAATCTAGGTAAGTTCCAAACTTGTTGGCTAGGACCATATGAAATTAACAATGTGTATGCCAATGAAGCCATTCAACTAGACACCATTGATCTAGTCTGGTTTAAACTACTAGTTAACAGTCATCGGTTGAAGTTTATCACAAACCTATAAGAAAATTTGTCTTCCTGCAACAATTCTTAGAGGGCCATCACTTCCAATTAACGCCATAAAAGAATGTGTAGTTCAACTGATGACAATGCAAGTGGCATATACACATGCAAATGCGATTATTTATTATGCTTTACTTCATTTATTTTGTTTTATTTTTGTATATATGCTTCTACCACATGACCCTAAATCTACGCGTCATCATCCACAATAGGAGGACCTATTGATCAATTTAAGTTGGGGTGGGGTGGGGGGGGTCATGTTTGCATGAGAGGTCAAGTCATCAATTAGGTTATGTCAACATTGAATGTGTTATGATTATTTTAAAATAAGAGTGTATGTCATTTATGTTTGTATTAATTGATGTGACATTTTGAGAAAATAAGATATTTCAATTACTCATTCCCCATCAATTCCTTGAAATTCTTCCTGTGGCTGTTTCAAATTTAGAAAGAGTCTCAATTAAGTTACAATGTTATATCAGTTCAAAACATAGGGAGGCATAAGGGTTTCCAAAATATTTTGGGTGCTGAATTCTCTGATCAGTGAGCTACTTACAAAATTGGATTATTTTTTATATTTCACCATGGGAGGTCCGCCCATCTTCCATGAGCCATTAGTTCATGATTACCTTCTATAGGACCAGAGGTGTCGCCAAGCATTTCAAGATTGTGGATAGTTAGGTTACTTCCTAAAGCTCACAAATTTTATTGATAATATTGCTTTCAAGTTTTCCAGTTCTCTAAGGAATAATGGGGCAAGAGTGAAAGGGTTAAGAGTAGAGGTTTATGAGGAAATAATAGTTGAAGTGACTGGTTTACCTTTAGAGGGTGAAAATTTTCCTAAGACCCAAGATGCCAAAATGGCTCGTGGCCAATTTACTCTGCATGGTAACCCTCCTCTTTCAGTAGACAAGCAAGGTACATAGAGGTTATTTCTGCCACCAAATTATATTATATTAGTTTCTTATTTGATAAGATACCTCACCTGCGAGGGTCATCTTTCATATCTGCATTCCATCCATTTAAAGCTACTCATCCACATTCGACATAACAACCAAAAGATGAACATCCTAAATGTCCTCTCCAATTTCTTCTTTAAAGTAGTACTTGTTAGCAATAATAGTCCACCAACACAACTGAGGGGGGGGGGAGTGAATCAGTTGTGGGCCAAATTAAACTTTACTCTTTTTAGATCATATACTTAATGCAAATCCGAACATAACAAATGTAACACCATAACACAAGAATTTGTTGTCGAGGAAACCCTATTAAGAGACAAACCCTGGTGGGAATTAGCACCCACAAATAATGCACTGAAAGTATAGTATCCCTATTAGGAGATTTAGCCCTGTTAGGAGCTGGTTATTACATACAGTACATAGTCCCTGCTAGGAGTCAAGAGAAACAAAAGGCTCACTACCCAAATGTGAAGGTTAAATCCACCTTCTGGACTCACTGTTTGAAATACAAATATATGAGTAATAATAACTAGTGAAGTGACTGATAACAACTTGCTTTGCTTAAACAGTTCCAATTAAGTTAATCAAAATCTCTACTTATTCTCTACATCCAGCTGACTTCACAAAGACAAGCTTCCAGATTCAACATTCCACTTTCGTCTTTTCTCACCAAGAAACAAATCTTCTGATCATACCACCTCTTCAAGGTGTAGATTTTTAAAATATTCATGCCTTCAACCAGGTGCTTGATCATCCAAATGTGTTTTGATATGTTTTGTGATCACTCCCCCCGAGGAGTGCATCTAAGCATCAAGTCTAGTAATTGATATAGCTCTAATAGCTACTGGACTGATGCATTTATGCATCATTTAATTCTCACAATGAGGGGTTCCTACCCCAAGAATACCTCTGAGATAATCAAAGGCATATTTTGGCAAAGGTTTTGTGAATATATCTTCTATTTTCTCCTTTGTACTGATGCACTCCAACCTGACTTCCTTTTCTGCAACCTTGTCTCACAAAAAGTGATATTAGATTGAAATGTGTTTTGTTTTTGAATGCGTAACATGATTCTTTGACATGTTCACTGTGCTTGTATTATCACAATGTATAACCACGTGTTCTCCAAAAGCAATTCCAATATCCTTCATCATATGTTTCATCCACACAATTTGTGTACAATTTATAGCATCAACTACATACTCTGATTCAATAGTAGACTGAACTATACAATCCTTCTTCTTACTTAACCATGAAACCAACCTCTTTCCTAGAAAAAAATGCACCTCCACTTGTGTTATTTCTGTCATTAACACTTCCTGCCCAATCAACATTAGTATAAGCATGCAAAGTAAAATTATCAAATTATTCACACAAGCCATATTCCATTGTTCCCTTTAGATATCTGAATAACCTCTTAACTACATAAAGATGAGTCTCTTTAGGATCTTCTCGAAACCTCACAATAATTCTAACAACATTAGCAATGTCTGGTCTAGTGTGAGTTAGATATTGTAAACCTCCAGTCATGGATCTGTACTTTTTATGAAATACACTTTGAGATTCATCAGTAGTAGTAATCTTACAACTAGTAATCATATGTGTTCCACCAAGTTTACAATCTTCCATTACAAACTTCTTCAATAATTCCCTAAGATACTTGGTTTGGGAGATGAAAATATCATGTTTATCTTGAGTAATTTGCAAACCAAGAAAGAACTTCATTTCACCAATCATAGACATTTCAAATTCAATTTTCATTTCATCAAAAAAATTCTTGCTCATTTCATCATTACCTCCAAAAATAGTGTCATTAACAAAGAGTATAAAATAACTTTCTCTATAGTAAGATCTTGTTCTTTTAGGACCATAGAGATCTGTATGTACCAGATCCAACTTACCTTTTGCTGAGTAATATTTTCAAAACTACTTCTAGTCTATTTTCACATTACACACTCTCTACACATGGTGTTAGAGGGCTTCACAATTTTTGGTAAATCTCTGACTGCATTTTTCATACTTGCTTTCACAATTTCATCAAAATTTATGACAAAACCTTCTATGCCATATCCAAATGTGAACAAACTTCGCAACAAAAAAAGTAGGCTCTATAGTATTCAATTCAAACACATTACCTCTTGAATTTGTACCTAATGTGATAAAATCTCCTGACTGACTTCTGATAGTACATTTTCCATCATTGAACTTTAAATTATATCCCTTGTCTACAAGTTGTCTAACGCTCAACAAGTTGTTCCTAAGTCCATCAACAAGCAATACATTGTCAGTATTAGTTTTACTATCAAGAGTAATTGAGCCTACTCCAATGATCAATTTTGGATTATTATCACCAAATCTGACTACACCACCATCATATTTATTTAACTAAACAAACTTAATTTTATCACTAGTCATATGATGTGAACAACCACTGTCTAGGACCCATTCAGATTTAATTTCAATATGAGAAACTAAGGTCTTTCTTCATGAATATGATCATCATCTTTAATAGCAATAAATCTAATTTTATCATAATCCACAATATCATCATCAGACACACCTTCACTAGCATAATAAAAAAATTTATCCTTAGAATAGTATGGTCTATGAAACTTAGGGTTATGCTTAGGAACCCTTGTAGGACATCTAGATGCAAAATGAAAAATCTTATTACATGAAAAAAACTTTAGGAGTAACTTTCCCTCAAATTTCCCTTACCTCTCTTTTCTCTTCTTGCTATCAAACCCACAAGTTTGTCTAGTTTTCTTTCCTCCTCTACTATCTTTGCCCAATCCTCAACATATTCACCAAGCTCTTCACACCTGTTATCTTTGCTGGTGCTCGCAAGGCTTGAAAAAGCCTTTTTGTCATTGTGCACAGTTGCCTTGAATGCAGATTCCACCTTAGGTAATGTATCTCCTAGCTTTGCGGCCTCAAAGGTGGTCAACTTAGCAATTAATACCTCTCTATTGAAGTTCCTTGACAAAGGTATGATCTCTTCTATCGCTTGCACTTTATTTTTCTTAAACAGGTGTCATAGATCTAAGAATATTTGTGATCACTTCTTCTTCAGTGTATGTGCCTCTTGAGTTTTTGATCCTTGTAAAAACCTTTGTAACCCTCTGAACATATGCTCTAACATTCTCATCATCTCACATTCTTAAAATTTCCATCTTAGTATTCCAATTCTACAACTTCGCTTTCTTAGTAAACTTATCTCTTTCATATAGTGCCTCTAGTCTTGTCCAAATTTTGTGTGCAGAATCCAAGTCTTTAACCTCTTTGAACTCACCCTTAGAGAGTGTGCTAATCAATGCTTCTATAGCAACCATATTACAACTGAATAAATTATTTTCATTTGCATCTGTAGTGTCTAATTCATCTTCAATCTTGATCTTCTCATCCTTTTTAGTAATCATCCAGTAATCAATCCCTAAGCATAGTAGGTGATTTTTCATCTTGTTCTTCCAACTGTCAAAATTTTTGGACTATCCTTCCTGTAGTACGCCATCTTTAGGATCTCTTCAAGCTGTTAAGATTTATGTCAAAGGGCCACGAGCTCTAATACCAATTATTAGCAATGATAGTCCACCAACACAGCTGAGAGGGGGGGGGGGGGGGGGGGGGGGGGGGGTGAATCAGGTGTGAGACAAATTAAACTTTACTCTTTGTAGATCATATACTTAATGAAAATCTGAACATAACAAATGTAACACCATAACACAAGAATTTTTTGTCAAGGAAACCTTGTTAAGGGAAAAACCCCGGTGGGAATTAGCACCCACAAATAATGAACTAAGATCCTTGTTAGGAGATTTAGTCCTATTAGGAGCTGGTTATTACATAAAGTACATAGTCCCTGTTAAAGGACAAACCCTATTAGGATTCAAGAGAAACAAAAGGCTCACTTCTCAGGCACACTGCCCAAATGTGAAGGTTAAATCCACCTTCTGGAGTCACTATGTGAAATAAAAATATAGGAGTAACAATAACCAGTGAACTAACTGATAGAAACTTGATTTTATTAAATAGTTCCAATGAAGTTCGTCACAATCTCTACTTCTTCTTTACATTCAATGGACTTCAAAAATACAAGCTCACAACTTCAACATTCCATTTCCATATTTTCTCACCAAGAAACAACTCTTATTTATACAAGTTTACAATAAAAAATTAGGTCGGCCTATTAAGACTGCCCCAATATACAAAAAATTAAATAGACCCTTTCTAAGATACACACGATACCTTACACAAGTAAACATCAATTGCAATTCATCAATTATACTCCAAGATCCGAAATCCACTCTCACTATCCTCTAAACATATTACACAACTATAGTCGCCATAAACAAATATTCACATGATCACAGGCTCTATCTAACGTCACCAAGAATAAATTGGCCCAAAAATCACAAGTATTATTCTTCAACATGTATTTTACCTCACCTTGAACTTGCAAATCATAACTTGTGCTCACATCCTAGTTATTTCCAAAACACAGAGACTAACTCTGTCACAATCCACTCTCATTGTCTTGTAACCAGTCTTCACAAAACAACTGTAACTAATGACAATATTAAGATCAATCCAAGTGACCATAGATATAAGATCACTGCTCATCCCTCTATACATCTCCATGCTCTGAATTTCATACAACATTTGTACACTTCTGCCAGTCATCCTTGTACCAGTGATAACCAGTCTTTCTGATACTTCAATTGAAACATATGTTGATATCAATGAAAAAAATGAATGTAAAAACCTCTCACTGAACAAATTCCAACACTACTGAGGTACAAAAATGTATTCCTAATTTTGTTTCACATCATTGCTTAATTAAGCTTCTGGTTGAAAGGGCATTAAGGAAGAAATTTACCATGTCATGGAATGATTTTGTATCTGTTAAAAACTTTAATAAAGAAGCTATAGGACCTAGGGGGACTCCTTTGTTCCATAAGGTTAGTACCCCTGAGGGGACTTTCAAAATTAGGAAAGATCCTACACTCTCAGGGGGCCAAGTTGAGGAAACCCCTTCAAATGAGCATACAACTGAGGTTCAATCCTAAAAAACCTCTGATGATGACATAGATATTATTTAACCAAAGCCAAATATTGATAGTACACCTCAAAGCTCTATGAGAACTAGCTCAACAAGGAGGAAAGATAAAGAGAAGGAGAAGGAAATTGAACCAGAAATAGAGAAAATAGAGAAGCAAGAAACTAAAAAACTTTCTCCTTCTCCCAAAAGGAGAAAGAATGATCAAGAAGACACTCCTGTAGCCACTCCCATAAATAAGAATCCTCATATAAAAACTGGAAAAGGAAGTTTCCCTAAGAAAATACCTACTAAAAAGAGTAGTTTTCCAAGAAAACCCCCAAAGAAGACTCAAGAGAAAACATCAACCTCTGTTGCAATAGAATCCTTTGAATCCATTTATATGGAGGAAGATAGGATGTCTAACCTGAAAATCAAGATGCCTTCATGGAGGAAAATGCTCCACAAGAAGAAGAAGATGTGTGCATGTAACATGGGGGTGTTTCACAGAAAGAGGAACAACAAGTTCCATAAAATCAAGAAGAAGATGGCCTTACCAAATTGGTTGTTGTAGCACGACAATTGAAAGAAACCACCCCTACATTATATCCAAAGGGTCAGGTATTTTATGAACCATTGGCATATCCATCTATAGAGGACGAAGATCTTGATAAACCTCCTCACCTCTCTACCAAACTTGTTGCAAGATTAAGCCTGCATAAAGACATGATGATACAACAAACTCTGTGGAAGCTAGAGAATGAGAAATTACAAAGAATAATTGATAATAAAAGAAGTGAACTTGAGCACAAAGATGAGGAAATTAACAGAATGAAAGACAAGATTACCACCATTACAACCCTGGTTCCTGAAATTATGCAATGTAGGTCACGAGCTAGGGTTTACGCCCTCTTCCTTAAGGAGCAGTATTTGAATCTAAAACTAATGAGGGTGGTACACAGGTTGAATCCATCCATGGAAACATCTCAATAATTTTATGATATATACAACAATTCTCCTGCAACGATCAAGAATTTGTTGTGTGAATTACATTTGCACAATTTTGTTTTTCCTAATGATACTAATTGGAATCCACTTATTTTCATAGGCGATATCCAATTACAAGCAATGACGTCATGGATAAAAAATGAAACTACTAGGGAACTCCAGGCTATACCTTATTGACATGAGGAGTTAGATGCTCCATTGATAATAAGAGATGAATGTAATGATGCCAAGAAAATTTATTATGACTGACTGAGATTATTCACAGATAATCACTATAGGGTATAAATCCAAGATTTAAGAGAAGAGGCATTTAGATCTCATGAATAGATGACCAGGACTGAAGGTAGGTTAGTCCTTGGATCCATTAAACATTGGTGGAGTAGTTTACCTAAGAATTTGAAAAATCTTGAGCCACATTCCCCATAGAACTATGTAGTTTCAATAGAGAGGGCACCGTGGTACATTGAATTGGGTTGGGTAAGACAAGAACATTGGATTCCTCTAAGGTTCCAACCTCCACTCTTACTTTGGCTACTTCTGGGCATAATCGACGAGGGAAATGAGCATGACATGAGTGAAGAAGTAACTAGGTGGCATAAGTTGAAGGAGAACAAAGAATATTATTGGAGCTTAGAGAAAGGAGGAGTAGGTCAAGGTTCAACCACAGAATTTAGAACAAATGCTAAGATCAAGAACTTTGTAGTTGCTGGAGGACCAGAAGGTTCTTATGCTGGGGGAAATGATGGGCAAAAATAATGGCCATGTTTATCTATGTTTTTGTTACTCTGTTTCAAAAACTCTTATAAGTTTTAGGATGCTTTAAGACTCTTTCTTCTTATGATAGGTCTAGGACTTTGAGCAGGTATTGATAAATATTTGATCGTTATATAGCCATGGAATTATGTCTGTTGTTAGAAGGATACTTGATGTTTTAAACCTTAGCTATCTTTATATTATTCCTTTTTGAATGATTGAAGCGTAGTGGGTTCCTGGAGCCAAGTAGTTTATCTTCCTGCAACCATGTGATGAATGCATATATATGAGATTTGATATTTAATGCATGAATGCAATGTAGAAATGAATGCATCTACATATTTTGTACTCCCAACCTCTTGTTGCAGGAATAGGTCAAATGGAAGGAACAATCAAACAAGAATTTAGTGGATCTCGCCAAGTTCTTGGACCGAGTCGTCTAGCATGGATAGAAAAGAAGGACAACATCAAAGACCCAGCTGATTTTCCCCACTTCTTGATGAATCAGTTAGAGATTTTTTATTGTTCAAAAAATCTAGGAAGTGGTTTTCCTATATTCTCTCCCACGGATAAAGATGAAGATTGTTTCTTTCTTTTATGAAGTTTTTCATTTCTATTTTAAATGTAATAACTTCATTCACTTATTCTGTTGGAAGTGGTCAGTAAGTTAAGTTAGTTAGTTGAAAAGTTATAGTATAAATAAGTTGTTGAATTACCATGTGGGGGAGAGCTAGTAAGAAGGAAATTAATCAGAACTTGGTTGATATTCATGTAATACTTTCTGCAATACAATTTCTAGTTCAAGTCATTATGTGTACTCAATATTAGTTATATGAATAGAAGAAATGCTTGTACTAAGTATATAGTCTGTTAGAGAACTTTGATCCACTCACCCAAGGGGGCCCATGTGGTGAGTGATCCCTTGCATTTTTACTGTGTTAATTTCATATTTGTTGTTCAGTTCTTTGTCTATCCTGCAACCACACAGAAGTAGTTCCTGCAACCAAAGTAGGCAGAGTAGTTCCTACATTTAGAACTGAACTCATTCATTTTTCCTTATGATTTGTTATGATTTGATAGATAAGATTCATATAGGTTTACTTCCAAAGTACTTACTTTCCTACAACTTTACTTTCCAAGCAATTGTAGCATGGTTACAATGGAGACCTAGTGCATATATTTTGTAGAACCATTTCAAGCTTACGCCCCAGGTTGACATATTAAATGAAACATTCCATAGGGTATATAGCTTCTCAATATGGATGTCCAATTTATCTGTATGGGAGTTGTGCCTAGTTATTAATCCAATTGGAAAGGAATACATATGGTATTATTAAATTTAAGTGCAGTCACAGGCAAAGAGAGTAACCAAACAATCAATCTGGTGTATCACCTCCTTTCCCTTTCAACATATCCTTCTCCCTTTTCCCTCAAAGAATTCATTTTAGGTTCATCATGATTGTAAAGGAAATCAGATTTCTCTGGAAATCAGTTGTCACAAAATTTTGCACCCTTGCCTAGGTTGCTAACCACCACCTAGGCAAGGGTGCAAAATTTTGTGACAACATTTACAACTTACAGTTCAAGGATGGAATGTGTAAGATTATTGGAAGCTATGGAATTGATAATGCCTCAAGGAGAAAGACTAAAGGTAATGTATTTAATTTGAATAATTCTAAGAATAGATGCTTAATTGCTAAGATTGATGACATTTGGTTGTGGCACAAGAGATTTTGTCATGTGAATTTTGATAACATTATGAAGATAAGTACTATAAGAGTTGTTAGAGATCTTCCTAAAATGATGAATCCTACTAATGCGATGTGTAAGGAATGACAATTGGGTGAGTTGACTAAGTCTACTTTTAAGAGCAAGAATTATTCTTCAAGTGGAATTCTAGATTTGGTGCATATTGACTTATGTGGTTCTGTAAGAACAAGAAGATAATATGGGGAAAGGTATTTAATCTTATTCATTGATGATTGTTCTAGAATGATGTGGGTTACATTTTTGAAAGATAATTTTGAAGCCTTTGACAAATTCAAGATTTTCAAAGCTGTGGTTGAGACTAAAACATAATTAAAGTTGAAATTCTTGAAATCAGACAAAGGTGGAGATTTGATTTCTACTAAGTTTAATATTTTTTATGAAGAGTATGGAATAAAGAGACAAATGTCTTCTTCGCAAACCCCACAAAAAAATGACATTCAAGAGAGAAGAAATAGAACTATTCTAGACACTGCTAGAACTATGATGGTTGAAAAAGAAGTTCCACAAATCTATTGGAGATAAGTTGTTAGTAATACAATATACACATTAAACCAAGTTCAAATAAAGCAAGCAACTAGTAAGACACCTTATGAACTCTGGTATGGTCATATTCCTACAGTGAAATATTTTAGAATTTTTGGAAGAAAATGCTATATCAGAAGAGATGAACGCTTGGGAAAATTTGATCCTAGATGTGATGACGAAATATTTATTGGTTATTCTTTTTAAAGAAAAGCATATAAATGTTATAACCAAAGATTAAAAAAGGCAATTGAAAGTGCAAATGTTAGAGTGGATGAAAATTTTCAGAAACGGGTCAAATCTTGTAGATATGAATGAGATGGTGAAGAATAAAATTAGATTGTGAGAGCACAAAATCAGAATCAGAATCAGAATGGATCGGTAGAACATAATGAAGAAGTTTTAAATGAGGAAGAAGTGGAAACACAAGAGTCTACTACAAAATAAAATATGAAGACTCCCAAGTATGTAAAGTTAAATCATTTAGAAAATTAGATCATTGGTGATAGGAATCATGGTGTTCAGACTAGAGGAAGAATTGCTAGAAGTAAAAGTTGATTGATTTCTAAGATTGAACCTAAGGATGTTGATGAAGCATAAAAAGATGACAATTAGGTTAAATCAATGGAAGAAGAATTGGAACAAAATGAGAAGAATAAAACATGGATTCTTGTTCCTAGACCTAAAGTTAAAAATGTGATCGGTACTAAATGGGTATTCAAAAACAAATTGAATGAAGAAGGTGAAGTGGCTCGAAACAAAGCCAAACTTGTTTTCAAGGGATACTCACAAATGGAAGGTATTTATTTTGAGGAGATATTTTCTCCTGTTGTGAGAATTAAAGCCGTTAGAATGTTTCTTGCATATGATACTTACAAAGATTTTAAGGTATATCAAATGGATGTTAAGTCTGATTCCTGAATGAAGAATTGGAAGAGGAAGTTTACATTGAGCATCCTGGTGGTTTTCCTTTGACCGATGAAGATGACATGGTTTCCCGATTTAATAAAACACTATATGGATTAAAACAAGCACATAGAGCCTGTTATGCAATGTTAGATAAGTATTTACTAACACTTGGTTTGAGTAAAGGTACTGCTGATAGTAATTTATACTTCAAAGTTGATCATGGTAACATTTTAATTGTTGAAGTCTTTGTGTATGATATTATTTTTGGTGGAAATGACAAGTTGAGTAAGGAATTTTCCAATGAGATGCAAAAAGATTTTGAGATGTCTATGATAGGTGAGATGAAATTATTTCTTGGCCTGCAAATTACACAAATAGATAAAGGTATTTTCATATCTTAGTCCAAGTATGTGAAATAATTTTTGAAGAAATTTGGTATGGATGATTCAAATCTTGTTGGTACTCTTATGATTACTGGTTGTAAATTGAAAAAAATGATGATACACCTAATGCTAATCAGAAAAGATACATATCTATGATCAGTGACTAACTATAATTGACACAAACTGGACTAGATATTATGAATGTTGTTTGTATTGAACTGCTAGATTTCAAGCAGAATCGAAGGAATCACATGTAGTTGTTGTTAAGAGGATTCTCAGATGCTTGAAACAGACAGTTGATTATGGTTTATGGAATGGAAAGGATTATGATTTTATATTGAGTGCATTTACTGATGCAGATTGAGCAGGTAATATGGATGACAGAAAGAACACAAGTGGTGGAGCATTCTTTTTGGGTAAGAGATTAGGTTCATGGGCAAGTAAGAAACAAAATTGTGTATCACAATCTACTACTAAAGCTGAATACGTTGTTGCTACTATTAATTGTACACAAGTGATATGGATGAAGAAAATTTTGAAAAATATCAGAGTGAATATTGATGAACCATAACTGATTGAATGTTTGAAGATGTTAAGTTGATCACCAAAATGCAGAAAAATAATGCAAGACATTAAATCAGTTAATGGATTGTATTGTCATTGATGTCAACTTAATATAATCTAATTGGTTATATACAAAGTGTCAAATACTTCAGAGAAACAGAAAGATAAAGATTATGCTTTCAATAATGCATAATAGATCAACATTCACTAAGTGACAACAAACATTGATGGGTAGTGCACCCCAACAGACAGAGAAACCCAAAAATTAAAGTCACAGTGTTGCCCAAGCAAGAAACCTGACAAGTATTTACGACAAGTAGAATGACAAGAATTACTGACGAGCATAACTTCACAGTGATACCCAACAGACAGACAACCCCAATAGACATACAACCCCGAGGGAGATGCCCGAGGAGAACTGAAGTGTTGACCGAAGCTAACAAGGAGTTAAACAACGAAAGAAACTGAAGTTCAGAAATGACAAAATACTTAGCTGGCAAGAGCTGAAGATAGAGTTAACTGGTTGTTAACATTGTTTTCATTGACAATTTAAAGCCAGAGATAAGTAAAAGATTTAAATTTGTTTTATCCAGTTGTCAAGGAGAAATCTACGGGATAAAACTTAAGTAAAGATTTAAAGCAAGATTGGCTAGAATTGAAGATCACGCCAAGAACAAGAAATTCAAGAACTAATAAATGGTGATATCATGTCTATAAAGAGAC
Source organism: Thuja plicata (assembly GCA_018584345.1). NCBI lineage: Eukaryota > Viridiplantae > Streptophyta > Pinopsida > Cupressales > Cupressaceae > Thuja > Thuja plicata. The sequence continues at coordinate 535,298 of MU224036.1, forward strand.
AATCTAATTCATTATGAATTAGGGGAGTGAATAGAGAAAGAAGATGCTGAAGAGAAAATGATGAAGAACAACTTCATACAGTCCTGATCAATCAAGCTGAGGAAAGAGCTAAATATTTTTGTGGACACCGAGAAACAGAGAAGCACAACATCATCGAGAAGAAAGAAGTGGATCAAAGGTATTGAAAAGATACATTGATCAGAAAGGTATTATGAGCTTACAATAGATCTAAAAATATGCACGTTTATAGTTGTATATGTGAACAGATCATTTATTATTTCAATTAACCATTGGATCAGAAAGTCTCTTAACCGAGCAGGACTTAGCAATCCTTTCTATATTGAGATACATCCCAAGGAGTATCAAAAATTTTGATCATGAAGATAGCATGAGATGCGAGATACCATTTGACAAACTATAGAGGGTTTGGTCATAGAAGGTAGCATAGAGATGTCCGATATCAAGTGAAAAAACTATTCTATTTAAATCCTCTAACAAGGTCACACCTAACAATGTGTTTGTAACCTTTGACAGGGTTGGCTCTTCACCGATCTCACTTTAGAAGAGTGAAAATTTTGGGTTACCGGTCCCAAGTGGGTTTTCCCTTAACAAGGTTTCCACATTAAAAATCCATGTGTCAATGTGTTTATGAGTCATTACTTTAGTGTTTTGCATTACACATAACTAATTCTAGATTGATCGGTATACACTAAGCAATTTTTTTTTTTTCGGTAAATGAAAGACGGCTAATCGATAAACAATAAGAATAAGGTTTAACAATGAACTCCAGGCAGTAGTTATTTGTTAAGATTGTTTGAAGGAATTCATCTTGTAAGATTGAAGATAACTAGAGGCTTAATATTGTGGTACTAAGTTTTTGGGTTGATTTATTGGAATATTTTTGAGGCCACTGATTCACCCCCCCCTCAGTTATTCTAACAATTAGTACCAGAGCTTGTGTGCTTAGAAAGGGAGTTTAACATATCAAGCAAAAGATCACAAGATGAGCAAGCGAGATGTGCCCAAGTTGAATAAAGACAAATTTGTATCATGGAAAAGTAGAATAAGACTCCACCTATCAGGTATTGGTAATGATGTTACTCAACACCTAGTTACTGAATATGTGTTGCCTACAGGACCTCACACACTTGAGCAATTGAGAGAAAAGCATGAGCATAATTGCATGATAATAGAGCTTTCTTCCTCACTCTCCAATGTTGAGTTTGAAGATGTCAAAACCTGCACCTCTGCAAAGTAAATGTGGGATAAATTGAAGCTAGTACATGGAGGAGATGCTACTATACTAAGAGCCAAGGCAGAAAGCCTAAGAGGGAGGTTTGATGACCCAAGGACGAAAGAAGGAGAAAATATCACTCAATATAGCTACAGAATCAAAGAGGTAGTAAATGCTATCCGAGGAGTTGGAGGTGTACTTGAAGAAGAGACAATGATAAGTAAAATCCTAAGAACCTTACTGTTTGTATATGCTATTAGAGTATCTGCTATACAATAAATTAGAGCAGTTGCAAACAATACTGTTACTCTAGATAGTTTAATTGGTAGAGTGATTTCATTTGAGATGAATAACTTTGACAATAGTGTCTTACCATCAATAGAATCTGCATTCAAATCTTCTTTGAAAATAAGTAATTCAAGTCATAAACACACTATGAGGAATGATAGTGAAAGTGATAGTGATGACCAAGGACTTGATGAGATTGAAGCACTAATGGCAAGAAGATTGAAAAGAGACAAAGGCGGATACAAAGGTAATGTTTTAATTGTAAAGAGGTTGGACACTTTGTTGCAAGATGTCCTAACAGTAGAAAAGATGACAGAAGTAATGACAGAACATATGAAAAGAAGTTTGACCAAGGTGATAACAAAGATTACCAAAGCAACCGACAATATGAAAGAAGAGATACCAAAGACTACAAGGACAAAGAGAAGAAAGCTTGCTACCTAGCTGAGAACAGAACTGATGATACTGACACTGAATCTGATGAAGACATTGAGATGGTATTTGTAGCCATGAAGGATGATTCAGACAAAGAAGAAAGGTATGTAGAGACTGCACTCATATCTAAGGTTAGTAAGAATGATATTTGGATTATAGATATTGGCTGCACTCACCACATGACCGGTGATAAACAAAAGTTTGAGACTTTTGAATACTATAATGGTGGATCAGTAAGAATGGGTAATGACACACCTTGTCCAGTTGAAGGTAAAGGAATCATAATGTTGAATAACCTGATCAAATGTGAAAATGCTTACTGGGTCAAAGGACTTAATTATAATCTATTGAGTGTTTCACAGCTGAATAACATAGGTCACCAAGTAGCATTTGAAAATAAGAAGGCAAAGATCTTCAATGAATCAGGAAAGTTGATCAAAACTGGTGAACAGACAAAAGGTAACCTTTTCTATCTTGATGACATTAACACCACTTGTTTAATGACTAGAAACAAAGACATGTGGTTGTGGCATAAGAGATTATGTCATGTGAATTTTGACAACATGATAAAGATAAGCAATAAAAGAAAAGTAAGAGTCTTACCGAGCATGTCAAAGCCCAAGCATATCATGTGCAAGAATTGGCAAAAAGGTAAAATAACAAAGTGTAGTTTCAAGAGTAAAGCCCATACATCTAATGCTATTCTAGAATTAGTCCATACTAATTTATGTGGACCCATGAGGACAAAGAGTTACTATGGTAATAGGTATTTCATTCTCTGTGTAGATGATTACTCTAGAATGATGACAGTTATATTCTTAAAAGATAAATCAGAAGCATTCAAGATGTTTAAATGGTATAAAGCTATGGTGGAAAAACAAAGTGGTAAGGAATTGAAACGCTTAAGATTAGATAGAGGAGGGGAATTTATTTTAGATGAATTCACTAACTTCTGCAATGAGCATGGAATTAAAAGATAGGTTTCTGCACCAAGAACACCACAACAAAATGGAATTGCTAAAAGGAGAAACAGATCAATTATTGACTGTGCAAGAACACTGATGATAAAGAAAAGAACCACTCAAAATTTCTGGAGGGAAGCTGCCAGTACTGCTGTCTACACATCGAACATAGTACAATTGAAGGACACAAAGAAGACACCCTATGAGCTTTGGTATGGTTACACACCCAATGTAAGTTACTTCAGAATCTTTGGTAGTCAATGTTATATTTTGAAAGATGAAAGAAATGGAAAGCTTGACTCCAAAAGTGAAGATGGTATCTTTCTAGGGTACTCCACCAAAATCAAGGCTTATAAATGTCTTAACAAGTCCTCTAATAAGATCATTGAAAGTGAAAATGTAAGAATAGATGAATTTGCAAAGAAGAATGATAAGGAAAGCAGAAAAGAACCAGAAGACTACATCAAGTTTATTTACACTGAATAACCTGACACTCTACCTGAGCAACAGTGTATCGCTCCTGAGCAACAAAACATTGCACCTGAGCATCAGGCTGCAATTACCAAAAAATCAGGAAAATACTCAAGATGATGTTCCGAGCGATGGAGGTTAGAATGAAGGTCAAGATGATGGACAAAGAACTTAACTGAAACTTTCCAAGTATGTCAAAAGACATCATCCACAGAATCAGATCATAGGAGACAAGAAGGCTGGAATGAGAACAAGAAGTAAGTCACTAAAAACTCGATGTTTACTTTGTGATTTTGAGCCTAAATCTGTTAACACTGCACTTGAAAATGAAGAATGGGTCGGTGGTATGATTGAAGAGATATAATAGATTGAGAAGAACAGTACATGGACATTAGTACCAAGACCAGATGACAAGAATATCATCGGTACCAAATGGATATTAAGAAACAAGCTGAATGAGAATGGAGAAGTCACAAGGAATAAAGAAAGATTAGTATGCAAGGGGTATGCACAAGAAGAAGGTATTGATTATGGTGAAACCTTTGCACCCATTACTAGACTAGAAGGAGTTAGAATTCTTCTTGCTTATGTTGCATTCTGTTAAATTTTAGATCAAAATATGTGTCTTTTAATTTTCTTATATAGCCTCAATATATGTGATATATTTAATCACAAGATATATATATTACTAATGATATAATAATAAATATATATAAATATATTAATATCTATTAACTACAGATTGAATAAGGAAGACTCACATTGTTTGTTGTATATGTTTTTCTTTGTTTGATCTACGAATGAACATATATAAGGGAGGCAAGTTAGTATAGAGACATGTCTCTATGAGGAGACATGTCCCTATATTAATGTGCCACCTCATAACAAAATATCACAGGTTTGATGTGACCGATTACAATACTAATTGATCGGTATAAATCAATGCAATGTCAAATACTACGGATGCTTATAATAGCTAACCCGTATCATAACCGAATCATATCGGTATTGCAAAGTATAGAAACTGATATTAATTTCAGTATAGTTTATATAACCAATTTAGAAGTTAAGTCAGCTGATATCAAATTGGTATTAATCAAACAGATAATGTATATGACCGAGTATTGCATAACATTATTAAGTGATTTCATTAAACCGATATCAATCGGTATAAAATTAATATTGTTTATTTATCAGTGATAATATACATTATACATTGTATATATATATAATAATAATAATAATATCATTATTATATATATATATATATTAATATGCATATATAAAATAATATTATCTCATAATAATATTAATGATATATATATTAATATAATTGTTCATTATCATCATATATTAATATATTATTTATTTATTTCTTCATAACATTAAGATTATTTTATCTAATCGAAGCTATAAACATCAACACTCCCTCTTAGCTAGGAAAGATAAAATGCACATCACAATAGGATCATAGATTGTGAAAGTTGATCTCAAATGGATTGCCTCTATCGGCGATTCTATCCACAAGCTCTCGTGTGGATTGCCTCTATCGGCGATTCTATCCACAAACTCACGAGCTTCATTTAAAAGTATTTGTCACAGAATATCAAGTCGCATGACATTCTCCAAATACTTAGAGTAATGGCCTACCAACATCAAGTCAACATGATGTCCACCAA
>MU224036.1:542600-556735 GCA_018584345.1 Thuja plicata
CATAATAATATTAATGATATATATATTAATATAATTGTTCATTATCATCATATATTAATATATTATTTATTTATTTCTTCATAACATTAAGATTATTTTATCTAATCGAAGCTATAAACATCAACACATTCAAAGGATTCAAGGTATACCAGATGGATGTCAAATCTTCATTCCTAATGGAATACTGGAAGAAGAGGTATACATTGAACAACCAGAAGGGTTTGTTGATCCAGATATGAGAAACATGGTATGTAGACTACATAAATCCTTGTATGGATTGAAACAAGCACCTAGATCCTGGTATGAAAGACTTCACTCCTATCTCATACGCATTGAATTTGTAAGAACAAGTGAAAATAGCAATTTGTATTTAAAAGAAGATATCGATGGTAATATTCTGATTGCTGAAATATTTCTTGATGATGTCATATTTGGGGGAAATGAAATGTTATGTAAATCCTTTGCTAATGAAATGAGCAAAGAGTTTGAAATGTCTATGTTTGGGGAGATCAAATTCTTTCTTGGTCTACAGATTCTTCAACAAGATGTAGGCATATATATCACGCAGTCCAAATACATCAAGGAAGTGTTGAAGATATTCAAGATGGAAGATTCCAAACCAGTTGGAACACCTATGGCAACCAGATGTAAGCTGACAAAAGAAGACAAATCAAATGAGGTAAATTAGACCTTGTATAGATCAATGATTGGAAAACTAATGTATGTTGTTCATACCAGACTTGATATAGCACATGCAGTTGGAATAGTTGCAAGATTCTCTGCTAATCCCAAAGAATCACACATGACTGTTGTCAAGAGAATTTTGAGATATCTGAAGAACACCGAGGACTATGGCTTATGATATAAAAGAGAAGAAAAATTTGAGCTTCAAGTCTATACAAATGCTCATTAGGTTGGAAACCTAGATGACCGAAAGAGCACAACTGGAGGAGCATTCTTCATGGGTGACAAACTTGTCACATGGATCAACAAGAAGTGAGGATGCATCTCACAGTCTACTATAGAAGTGGAATATGTGGATGATGCTGCAAACTACTCTAATATTGCATGGATCAAACAATTACTAGAAGGTATGAATATGAAGATTCTTGAACCAGTGATTACCTACTGTGATAATACCAGTGCAATTAACATTTCTAAGAATCCAGTCATGCATGCTAAGACTAAGCATATAGAAATCAAGTATCATTAATTAAGAGAACATGTACAAGAAAAAGAAGTGATACTGGAATATGTTCAATCCAATGAACAATTAGCTGACATATTTACCAAGCCATTATCGAAAGATACATTTGAGTACCTGAGACAGAGACTAGGGGTCCAACCCTTGTCTATTGGTTAGTAAGATGACTAGGAGATTGCATCAGCCTATACACAATCATAAGATCATCCATGTTGATGCAGGCACAAAGATGGACTGCAAAGATACATATGTACACATCAAGGTACAAATCTACATCGAACACCACAGATAATTTTTGGCTAATACAGAGTTGTATTGCTGATGGATAGGGAAATTCAAGGAGTATATTATAAAAAATTAAAAGGATATAACTTTGGCATAATCAAAGTCTATTTTGTCATTGTTGTCAAAGGGAGAGATTATATCATTATCCACTCATTATCCATGGAGAGAAGTTCCTAAGAAATTGAAGGGAGAGATTACATATGAAATATCCATCAAAGGGAGAGAAGTAACATGAGGGAGAGAATACATACTATGGGAGAGATTGTTGTCAAAGGAAAAAGAGATGATCAAGGAGAGGAACAGTCAAGGCAGAGCACATATCAGAAACAAAATCAGAAGCTAATACATCTATCCAGTAAAGGGATTAAAGAATGAAGAAGACACTCTGAAAGAAATAAATCTAAGGTATATGGCTTACCGAAAGCCAAACATTTATATTGGTTATAAAACAAAAGATATGAGAGAGATTGATGCAATACAAACTTGATATATTTCATATTGTATTAGAAATAATATAGTGTGATAATGTAGTGTGTTGCCATCAATGCCAAAGGGATAGATCGTTGAACCATAACTGATTGAATGTTTGAAGATGTTAAGTTGATCACCGAAATGAAGAAAAAATAATGCAAGACATTAAATCAACTAATGGATTGTATTGTCATTGATGTCAACTTTATATAATCTAATTGGTTATATACAAAGTGTCAAAGACTTCAGAGAATCAGAAAGATAAAGATTGTGCTTTCAATAATGCATAATAGATCAACTTTCACTAAGTGACAACAAACACTGATGGGTAGTGCACCCCGATGGACAGAGAAACCCAAAAAGTAAAGTCACACTGTTCCCGAGCAAGAAACTCGACAAGAATTACTGACAAGAAGAATCACAAGCATTACCAACGAGCAGAATCACAAGCATAACCGACGAGCACAACTTCACAGTGATGCCCGACAGATTGACAACCCCGACGGAGATGCCTGAGGAGAACTGAAGTGTTGACCGAAGCTAACAAGGAGTTAAACACCGAAAGGAATTGAAGTTTAGAAATGACAAAATACTTAGCTGGCAAGAGCTAAAGATAAAGTTAACTATTTTTTAACATTGTTTTCATAGAAAATTCAAAGCCAAAGATAAGTAAAAGATTTAAAGTTTTTTTATCCAGTTGTCAAGGAGAAATCTATGGGATAAAACTTAAGTAAAGCTTTAAAGTAAGATTGGATAGAATTGCAGATCATGCCAAGAACAAGAAAATCAAGAACTAAGAAATTGTGATACCATGTCTATAAAGAGACAATCTAATTCATGATGAATTAGGGGAGTGAATAGAGAAAGAAGATGCTGGAGAGAAATTGATGAAGAACAACTTCATACAGTCCTGTTCAATCAAGCTGAGGAAAGAGCTAAAGATTTTTGTGGACACTAAGCAACAAAGAATCACATCATCATCATCAAGCAGAAAGAATTAGAGCAAAGGTATTGAAAAGATACATTGATCAAAAAGGTATTACAAGTTTACAATATATCTGCAAATCGGAAAGTTTATAGTTGTATATGTGAACATATTATTTATTATTTTAATTTAACCATTGGCTCAGAAAGTCTCTTAATTGAGCATGACTTAACAATCCTTTCTATATTGAGATACATCCCAAGGATTATCAAAAATTTTGATCATGAAGATAGCATGAGATGCCAGATACTATTTGACAAACTACAGAGGGTTTGGTCATAGAAGGTAGCATAGAGATGCCCAATATCAAGTGACAAAATATTCTATTTAAATCCTCTAACAATGTCACACCTAACAATGTGTTTGTAACCTTTAACAAGGTTGTCTCTTCACCAAGCTCACTTCAGAAGAGTGAAAATTTTGGGTTACCGGTCCCAAATGGATTTTCCCTTAACAGGGTTTCCACGTTAAAAATCCATGTGTCAATGTGTTTATGAGTCATTACTTTAGTGTTTTTCTTTACACATAACTAATTATGGATTGATCAGTATACACTATGAAATTTACTATTTTTCGGTAAATGAAATACTGCTAATCGATAAACAGTAAGAATAAGGTTTAACAGTGAACTCCGAGCAGTAGTTATTTGATAAGCTTGTTTGAAGGCATTCATCTTGTAGGACTGAAGATAACTAGAGGCTTAATATTGTGGTACTAAGTTTTTTGGTTGATTTATTGGAGTATTTTTGAGGCCACTGATTCACCCCCCCCCCTCCCCTCTCAGTTATTCTAACACCTATTACTATTCATTGTGACAATTCAAGTGCTATCAATAATTCAAAGAACCTTGTGTTGCATTCAAAGACAAATCATATTTCTATTAATTATCATTTCTTGAGAGACAAGGTCAGTGAGAAAGAATTCAGATTGGAGTATGTATCTACAAAAGAGTAGATTGCAGATATTTTCACGAAGCCCTTTCCAAAGGATACTTTTGAGTATCTTCGAGGTAAACTTGGGGTGATTTCCCCTCTTGATCAGATCTAGAGATGCATTAAGATGCAATAGTTCAGTGTGCTTACATATTATCATTAATATGGATTGATATTTTGGGGGCTACTCCTTAGGGGGAGTAGTGGTTGAGAGATGTTTGTTTAGATTTTTGGCCTCTATGACTTAGTGCATACATGTGACTTTTTCATTGATGTCAAAGGGGGAGAGATTCATGTTAAAAATAAAAATGAGAGTATGGGGAGAGATAGTAAAATAAGAATGTCATATTGTGGATATTGTTGGTAGCATTGTTGAAATTATTTCTTTGTGCATTGATTTGATTTTTCAATTCAAATGTTACCATCAATGCCAAAGGGGGAGATTGTTAAGATATTGTTCAGATTGTGAATATATGTGTTGGCATTAATGTTTTGCCATTGATATCAACATATTCCTACTATTGGTGACAATGTTCCTGAGATGTTCAGTGAGATGATTTCTATGGTATGGCTACTATATTGAATATTAGATGTTGCAAAGCTAGAAATGTGTTGAGGGATGTATGTACTTGATCTTTTTCAAGTCGCAGAGGTTCACATGATGATTTGAGTGAGATGTGAAGGATTTATTAGACAATGGTATTTTGGTTGTTCAGGAAGTGACAATGTTTCCATTATTGGATTGGTGTGGATTAGTTATGCAATATTCTTGGTTTCTAACCTGGTGGTGAGTTCACGACATGGATGTGTGTCCTCAACTTGAGTAGTTCATGATTTGGATGCTGGAAAGCTATTTTTATTTTATGATAGTGGTTACTGATTAGTGTTCCTAGTGAACAATGCAGATATGACTATGGTTTTTGAGACATAATTTTTCCTGTTGATGTCATGGTATTTCATGTTGCTTCCCGATGTTTCTTGATTGTGTCCTATTCATGTTTCTAGATCGTGTTGGATTATGTGATTGAAATTGAATATTTTTATGTGGCATGTTGATGTTCTTATTGTTCTTGGCCAACTTGGTGGCATAGCGTGTTGCGAAGGATCGTGGCATGATTTATGGACCTGGAGCATGTTCGAGAATGTTGTTATGGATCATTGTTGTGTCTTAGTCGACATTCAATGGATCACATTGTGTATTGAATTAATATTTTGTAATTAGGTCTCTGACCTACCTAGTTGAGATAAACTGATGTAATGTATATAAATATGTAATCATTTGTGATTGCAAATGTGTGAAAGAGATGTGTAAGATGCTAAGAGAAGAGGTATGAGTGGAATCTTCAATTGAGACAGAGATTTTATGTACTTCATTGGAACTATTTTGGCATATCAGAGATTTTGTTTGTCAGTTCGTGAGTTTGGACAGTATGTCCTTTATGATTTGAGATTAGAGATTGTTGTAAGGTAGTGAACCTTCCTTTGGGTTGAAGCCCTTGTTGTATTTGAGTAGTGAGCTCTAGGCAGTGTGCCTGAATACATGCACATTCCCATTTGTAATAATCCTAACAGGGTATAGTACTTTTTACAGAGTACATTCATCTTGTGGGTTTGATCCCCACGATGGTTGTTCCCCTAATAGGGTTTCCATTTTAAAAATCTTGGTGCTATATGTTGATTACTGTGTTATGTTCTTGCATTCATGTTTTTCTTTTGGATCTGAGATTAAGTTGGTAATTTGGTTAAAGGTCTTGAGTTTTTGGTCACAACTGATTCAGCCCCCCCACCCTCTCAGTTGTGTGTGCTACATTAATTATAGCATTTAGATCTTATCACTTTTTACGTGGGAAGGAATCTTGTTAGTTGCAAGTGGGTGTTTAAGATCTTTCTAGAGTAGATAGTAAGTAAGAGAGGAAAATAGCTAGAATGGGGACTAAGAGCTATTCCCAAAGATAGGGAGTGTATTTTGGTGGTTGTTAAATCATCTTCATGAGATTCTTACCCTTTATTGATGTCAAATTTTATTTTGAAGTAAAGTAAATGATTACTAAAATTTATTTGTTACATGGGAATCGTGAAGAGAATTTATATATGATAGCTATATGGGTTTGAGGCAAGAAGGAAAAATATTAATTTGTAGGTTAAAATAGTTGTACAAATTGAAAAAATTGCCTTAGATATGGTATTAGAAGTTCAATGATTTCAACATTGAAGTTCTATTTAATTATAAGTAAGGAGGATCACTCTATTAATATTAAATGTATTAATGATAATTCTCTAATCATTACTAAGTGTATGTTGATAACATGCTTATTGGTAACAACAACATGATGATTATGGAGCTTAAAACTCAAAATTCTAGTGTATTTAACATGAATTATTTATGGGAACAAAAATTTATCTTGAGAGTATAGATTAGTAGGAGATGAGTTCATTAAAATATTTGTCCTATTTAAAGTATGTTAGTATTATTAAAAAAAATGTTTTTTTATTAAAAGAAACAAAACAAGGGTGCTCTCCCTTACAAAACCACAACCTAAAGGCATTAACACTACAAATATTTACAACAAGGTAAAAAATAGACCATTGAAAATAAACAAGAAGCACAAATAGCAACCCACATCAAGAGTGGATAGACAACTCACCCATATCATAAGGAGGATGAGTGACAACAGAGTGAGTTTTTCTTCATCGACGAACAACCATCTAGGCATTACTTTCAAGAGGGTCCCCACCACAGGGAGAAGGTGGTGGAACTATCAAACAAAGAGAATCAACAACAACATCACTAGAAACATAGTGCTGAAAAATTTAAACCTTATCAGTCCTAGGCAAGACCAAATCAATAGCAGCAACAGTCCAAGAAGGGTCCACTCTACCAGAGGGGATTGTACCAACAAAAAGAGGTGGAGTCAAATCCATAGAGTCAGAGGAGGCCAAATAAAAAAGAGCACCACCCTTGAGGGAGACATCATCAACATGTAAAGATTCATTAGAGTAAGATTCAGAGGCCAGAATAGTCAAATGATCATAATTTGCATCCTCCACCAAGTGGCATCACCTTTACGATGGGAGAGAGAACAATCTGTAGCTAGATGATTAGTAGAGAAGCACCGCCGACATCGAAAGGGGAGGCCCTCATAATCCAACAATTGGGTTCATGGCTTATCCTCAACCATGAGAACCACTTCCTCTTAAAAGGATGTGGAGATATAAATGCCAACCAAAATACAATAAAAGGTAGAGAGGCCCAATTCTATCATAGCCTCGTCCACCTTTAAGAAACAACAAATAGAGTTGCCAATATCCTCAAAGAAAGAGTTATCAAAAAAATGGAGGGGTAGGTTGGGGAGACAAGCCCACACTGAATGCACATTGAGCAATTTAGTAAGAGGGTTAAAGGAGATTATTTAGGGTTTGGCCAAAAGAGAGTGATTCCCCCACACCCATAATTTTCTCAATACGAAATCACATTCTTCAGCAAAAGTAAAAGCAACAATAACAAACCCTTTGCACAAGGAAAAAGATCAATGTTACCTGAGACTAAAGATTTGCAAGAATCTGTCACCTAGCGATGCAGATTTGGGAAAGGAAAAAAACTAGCGAATCTACCAACCAACCCACAAATTTGGTATAAATCCATATTGTCCACCACATCCATGCCACACACCACCATAGGGGAGGTCTTGGCACAAGGAATGGGTCATGCTTTCGCCTTTAGAAGAATAGTGGAAACAGGTTTAGTAGCACGAGCATAGCTTCGCCTACCAACAACAACAATATTTGGGGGGGGGGACCTCATCCTTCACAACCCCAGAAGTAGAAATCCCTCCACGTCTAGAGCCAAGAAGAGAAGCACCCACAACCAGCAGTGGGGATGAGGAGCCAAGGAAATCACACTCAGACGCAGTCCCAACATCCTTTGAAGCACCCAACGGGCAACTAAGGTCTGCAATGCAGATGAGGGAGGCAAAGGCACGAATGTCAGATTCAAATTGCGGCCTTGGTGGGAAACCACAACGACAACGTCAGACAACATTATTCTTGAAAGATTATGTATAACTTATAAAAAGATATGTTGATACTATTTTATAATAATTTTTTATGCATGATTCTAAGATAATAAATTTACCTTGTAAACACTAATTTTGAAATTGATATGCACCTTAAGTTAGATGTTGATTTTGAAGATACATATAATGTGTTCTATTATAGGGTTGTTGGGATCTTGATGTATGCAATTGTTTGTACTAGATCAAATATTTTGTTAGGAATTAGGTGTTGTACACCTTACATAATATTTAATTTATTATTACGTGTGTGGTGTATTTAAGGGGAACTAGAAGTACGTGCATCAATTGGAGTTAACATTCTTGGAGCCACTTTATATGTAGTATGTAACATTGAAAAACATATTTAATGTGGGGTCTCATATGAGAATTATATTTAATTTAATATTGGAGAAATATTAAAAAAAAGTGAAAAGTACCAAATTTTAAATGTGGGGTCAATAATTTTGTAATCTCGTGGTATTAGTTACATGGTTTTATGTAAATCACTTGGTAGTTTTGTATGAGCTTGTTTCTATAAAAGCAAGTTACAAAAGGTTAGTTGTTTAAGATTGGCTATTTGGGATTTTTGTAGTTGTCTATAGGTTGCTATTGTTTGTATGATCGTGTTTACAATTAAATATAGTGGTGCATTTTTTCCAATGTTGAGTTTTCCCTCTAGTTTCTACAAATAAGGTTCACTTGGGTGTGTATCTATGACTTGAAATAAATCTCATGCTATATAGCACCATTAAAAACCTATCATGTACAAATGAAAGTACGAGACTTCCTTGATGAGAGTTAAGTCCTTTGGATTGAGTTAACTATAGTGAAGGATTAAAGGCTAAAAATGAATGTTGATATTAGGGGTGGTGATGAATGACATTGAGTTGATCACTCTTGAAGCCTAATGCAAGTAGATAAGTCATTGTGTCCAAAAGATCTCTAAATGTCAACAAGTGCAATTATGATTGTTGGTGATGCATGATGCTAGCAAATGATGATTGATGACTATTTCCAATAAAATGAGAAAAATACTTTGTTCTTTGATACTTTATGGTTAATATCTAATAATGTGAAAGCATCACATAATGATGTTATTATGTACATAAGTCTAGACACATAATTAAATTTGTTTGTAGTCCATTTTGATGATTGATAATCAACTCTTGGTATTCTTAACATTAGAAAATAAAAATTTAAAATTTGGGAACAAGGGACAAATTCACGTTCGCAGTTCAATTCAGGGGATATAATCATAGCTATACTTCAGCCCAAGATAATAAAAAATATATCAAGATTAGTCTGACATATTTTGACTTGAGAGACCATGCATATTAGAATGCGGGTTTAGCGACCATGTTATGAAAAGTTAAATTATTTATTAAATATAATCGAAAACAACAACATGACAAAAATATTAAGAATACACATTTTTTCCTTTTATGAATAAAAATAGGGAGCTAAGAAACAAATCAACAAAATATTTATTTGTTTAAAGAACCAACACATTATTGTCAACAAGATTTTTTGTAGTAAGAGTTGTCCTTAAGCAATACATGAAGGACAAGATTTCCTTTTCAACATATAATGTTAAACACGTATCAAGATTAGGTAGACATGTTTTAAATTGAAAGACATTACATGTTAAAATGTGAAGCTAAATTATATTCTAAAATCATTTAATAATTGAAATCAATAAGAAATAAATGTAGAAAAGTGTCAACAATATATATGTGTCCTTACAATAATTAAAAAGAAGTCCAAAATATATTTATTAATAGAAAGAACCAACCATTCCTAGCATTAAATTCTACCACATTATAATGAATACATGACTTTTTGAACCCTTCCCTTTCAACATATAATGCTGAACAAATAGAGTAGGAACTTGTCACACCCACCACCCATGACCTCTTTGTCCTTGAGCTACCATACCAACTAGCACACTCATAATTTCTTCATTCCTCTCTATTCCACCTATCTTTTCTCAAGGAAAAGCTTCAAAAAAGCATAATACTAATATGACCTTAATGCAATATAGAATGCATGTCATCTCTTTTTAAAAGGCTAAAAAGTGAAAAAGCCAAAAAAAAATCTCTTTCCATTATTATAAAGTAATATTTATAAAATATTTTTTTTAAACCACCAGTTTCTATTATTATTATTATTAATTTTTTATTATTATTTGTTTTCCCTTGCATGAGACCTCCAAAAAGAAAATCTCTTCCCATTATTATAAAGTAATATTTATAAAATAAATTTTTTAAACCACCAGTTTCTATTATTATTATTATTATTATTATTTTTTTTTTTGTTTTGTTTTCCCTTGCATGAGACCTCCAAAAAGGTTACGTAAAAATACGCTATCTTCCAACTAAAATGACGGCGACCCACTAAAATAGCGGCCTAGAAAGCGTGTTCCCTTCATAAAACAAAAACTGTTTACCAACTCCACCAATCCCATTAATTCATCTCTACTAATTAAGCAGAGGCGTCAATATTTCTCTACCTTTTTATATCCATCCCAATTTCCTTAAAATTGTTTGCAGAGATGGCAGAGAAGAAGGGCAGCGTCAATTCCGTTCCGTTAAAAATCCGGCTGTTATGTCAGATCGTCAAATACGCCAGTTTTTTGACGCGCAGAAGCGACGGAACGGTAAATCGCCGCCTGTCAAAATGGCTGGAGCGCAGAGCGCCGGAAAACCAAAATCCCGTTAACGGCGTTTACACCAGAGACATCGTCCTTAATGACTCCACCGGCGTTTGGCTCCGCCTCTTCGTTCCTGTCGAAACCACCGGCGAAAAGATTCCGGTCGTCGTCTACTTCCACGGTGGCGGCTTCTGCGCCCTGTCAGCCTCCGACGTGGCGTACGACGTATTCTGCCGCAGACTGGCCCGGCGCAGCGGGGTTTTAGTGGTCTCCGTGGATTACAGGCTGGCTCCCGAGCACAAATTTCCGACCGCCTACGAGGACTGCTATGCCGCGCTGGCGTGGCTGAGCGGGACAAAGCAATTGCCAGCTCAGGCTGACCTGTCGCGTTGCATTCTCATGGGCGACAGCGCGGGAGGGAACATTGTGCACCACGTCGGATGCCGCGTGGCGGAGGGGAAGGGGGAGTTGGCGGCGGTGAGAATTTTGGCGCACGTGTTGATTCAGCCGTATTTTGGCGGCGAGGAGAGAACGGCGGCGGAGGTGAATTTGAGGGATGCGCCGCTGATAACAGTGGAGAATAGTGACTGGTATTGGAGGGCGTTTTTGCCGGAGGGGGCGAATAGAGACCATTTTGCGGCTAATGTGGTGGGGGCCAATTGTAGGGATATTTCTGGTTTGGCGGTGCCGCCAAGTTTGGTGGTGGTTGGAGGGCTGGATATTCTGCAGGATTGGCAGAGCAGGTATGCGGAGTATTTGAGGAAGATGGGGAAGGATGTGGAGGTTTTGTGGTATAATAATGCCGTGCATGCTTTTCATGTCTTTCCCGGCTTTGATTTGGCTAGAAGGTTTTTGGAGGATCTTGATGGGTTCATCCACAGGACGTTAGCTAAAGTTAGCTGAACTCTCTCTTTGGTTTTGGTTGGTATGTATCTAATTTTGGAGTGTTTTTTTTCCATGTATCTCGTCGGCTAAAGTTAGGGGAGCTTGCTTATTTCTATTTTTTTTTACGTTTGTGCTTATTGGAGAGGATTGGCTCTTTGTTAAAGAGTTGTAGTTCAATTGATTGAGCCTAATTGGTGAGGACGGTGGTATGAGATATAGAAAGTCATTCACCAAGATTCAAACTTCTCAAGGAGGTGCGTTTGAGCCAATCCTTAGATGATATATTCTCATTAAACAAATAGTTGCTAATATTTTTCTATTAATTTGACAAAAATAAATAGTATTTTTAAAAAAATAAGTAAATTAGATGTTTGTTAAAAATTAAAACTCTAGTGAATTATCTTTGTATACACTACAAACTCCTCATTTCTTAGCAACTTCAAACTTTCTTTATAAAGAATTGAAAATATTTTTTAAGTCAAATTTAAGATTATGTAGTTGAATTATAGCACTCACTATAACCACCAACTAGAAGACAACCAATCTATTTCAAAATGAATGGGATAAAATAAAATTTATTTTATATGCACTTAGAGTAAATAAGTAAAAAGTATTAATATTTACATTTATTTTTTTGATGTAATAGGAGTTGGAAATAAAAAATGTGCTAAATAAACAAATTTAATGATCAAATACAATAATAAATTAAATTAATTAGAAAATTGTGACGGAAGATGCATGCTAATTTGTCAATATTGGAAAAATTATATTTGATTATTAGATGAATGTCTTGAAATCCATGGACGCTTTTTCTATTGTCTTGGTTGTTTAATGGAAGTTGTAACCCTTCGTCAATGATGATATGTTCAGGCGCTCCAATATGAATAAAAATGTATTCATATAGGAATTATACCACTTTGTTATCCTTAACATGCAATTAGGCTTCAAATTCTACCCAATTTATTGAATAATCTGTACATACTAGTATATATTCCTTCCTATTAGGAGGGTCAACTAAATCAATAAAGTTGATGCCTCATTTATCAAAAGGTGCCAACACCAACGATGGTTGCAAAGGAATCTCAACACTTTAGTAAGACGACCCATCCTTTGACATATGTCACACCTTTTGGTATATTTGACTGCGGCCTTATGTGGTGTCGACTAGTAGTATCTTGTTGCCAGTATCTTCAATATTATTCTTTTGGTAGCAAAGTGCCCTCCATCTTCATCTTTACAAATCCACCTACACATTGCATTAGTTGGTCTTGTACAGGGGAGATAGATGAATATCTATAAATATGGGTGACTCCTCTCCACTAAATGGATTTTTTCTCTCTTAGTGATAAATGGGGAGGTGTTCTCTATATAATCATGTAATTTGTGATATTGGCATACTAGGAGGTACACAAAGTAAATAAGTGCTTATTCAATAGTCACTAATGATTGGGTAATTCTGTTAAGTTTTAGGATAGTTGCAAATGTAATAGCACTCTATGTTGTATGTATTTTCCAAATGCAACAATCTCTCTTTCATTTATATTGGGAATGAGGCTAGAGAGACATGTCCCTTCATGGGACATGTCTATTCATTATTATTTATAAGAAAGGACATACCTCTTCCCATTAATTATAATTTAATCAATCTTATAATGTTTCATCAATCAATTATTAATTAAGAATAATTTAATAATTTAATATATCATATGAAATTTATTATATGTATTCTAATGATCATATGACTGAAGCTACAAACATTAACACTCCCTCTTAGCTAGGGAGGATGATCAAATAGAATGAGTAGTGAACACTTATATGACACTTGACAACATCAATCATATGATGTAAGCAATAAAAGCATCATCATCATGATGTAATCAATAGAAACATAGTCTCAAGATGTGGATTGCCTTCATCGACAATTCTATCCACAAGCTCTCGTGTGGATTGCCTCCATCGGTGATTCTATCCACAAACTCACGAGCTTTAGAGTGGATTGCCTCCATCAGCGATTCTATCCACAAGTTCTTGTGTGGATTGCCTCCATCGACGATTCTATCCACAAACTCACGAGCTTTAGAGTGGATTGCCTCAATCGGCGATTCTATCTACAAGCTCTCGTGTGGGTTGCCTCCATCTGTGATTCTATCCACAAGCTCTCGTGTGGATTGCCTCCATCGGTGATTCTATCCGCAAACTCACGAGCTTTAGTGGGTTGCCTCCATCGACGATTCTATCCACAAGATCTCGTGTAGATTGCCTCTATTGGTGATTCTATCCACAAGTTCTATCTATTATGATTTGTTTCAACCATCACAAGATGTCTATCACAATAGAAGGTCAAGTTATTGTAAGATCGTCACCTTTCAATAACTCTTACAAATACAGGTGATAATCATTTGGAAGTCGTCACTTCCTCATGATGTACACAGGGGGCAGACCCATTAAAAATATGGAGTCACACACATGACATCCACCATGCCTCGACGCAGAGGGTGAAAACAAGGGATTTCACCTTGAACTTCTGTCACATAGAACTCATTTAGCAGATATCAATCTGTTGATCATCCAAGATTGCTTAAGATGAACTGTCAGACTCCCTCTGAGTCTGATATCAATCTTCTTAGCTCCTCGTCCAAAGTTACCTCTGAAGAGTCAGACTCCCTCTGAA
>MU224036.1:556785-600917 GCA_018584345.1 Thuja plicata
AGTCAGACTCCCTCTGAAAACAATTTCTTGTGCTTCTGTCCTGAAGGTATGTTAGAGAGAGATTACAAATAGCTTATAAGCTAAACTATCTTATACGGAAATACCAAAGATAGAAGCATACAAGATTTTACTAGCCAATATTATAGCATAAATTTCAAACTCAATAATTCATGTGCATTAATCAAACATGGAATACTTATCTTAAGTTTCAAATATTTCCTTTTGTAAGGTGAGACCATATAGGAAATATCAACTCTCATCAAAATTTGAAGTTGTTTGTGACAAACATGCTACATGAGATCATAATGTTGTTCATGCTAGCCATGTCGATGAAGTTCATGCATAGCGACAACCTAGAGTAGATGATCACCATTTCCTCACTCTCCACTAAGGATGGTTTAAATGGAAATGTAACATTGGTTATTATTCCCCCCACAATGTACAACTCCCACTCCTATATTGTTGAGCAATACTCATGTCTTCTTGTGAAATGACTTGATTTCTCCAAGAGAGGTGACACTCTATAATTAATTCTTTCTTTCTAGAAAGAGACACACTTCCTTGAATACATTCGTCTTTGTTAATGCTTGACCATGATCATAACAAATTAATATATCTCTTTAATGAAAGCCGCTTTTAGAAATTTCACATAGACCTGTACACAATCTGTCATAACTTTTTAACTCCACACTTTCTCTCCAATCGCTTTGGTGAGATTCTTGAAATTTTGTTTTTCACCAACATATCCAAAATACAGAAAAATCCAACAGTGGATTTGTGAGATATGGTGTGTGTACTGAGACTGTGTTTTTTGAGATAGTCACACATTAACCATCAAAAAACTACTCTCTTACATTTGTAGTCTGGCTCTGATACCATGTTAAGCTTTAGGATAGCTGCAAATGTAATAGCACTCTATGTTGTATGTATTTTCCAAATGCAACAATCTCTCTTTCATTATATTGGGAATGAGGCTAGGAGAGACATGTCCCTTCATGGGACATGTCTATTCATTATTATTTATAAGAAAGGACATACCTCTTCCCATTAATTATAATTTAATCAATCTTATAATGTTTCATCAATCAATTATTAATTAAAAATAATTTAATAATTTAATATATCATATAAAATTTATTATATGTATTCTAATGATCATACGACTGAAGCTACAAATATTAACAAATTCACATGAGTAAGTAATCCATAACTATGTTATGAATAATAGTCTATCAACACAACTGAGAGGGGGGGGTAATAAGTTGTGTGCCCAAATATTTAAACTTTAAACTCATAAACTAATTATTCAATGCAAATATGAACACTTCAAGAACAACACCATAACACAAGTATTTGTTGTCGAGGAAAACCTTGTTAAGGGAAAAAAAACCCGGTGGGAATTAATACCCATAAATAATGCACTAGAAATATTGTATCCATGTTAGGAGATCTAGCCCTGTTAGGAGCTGATTATCACATCCAGTACAAAGTCCCTGTTAAAGGACATGCCTTGTTAGGATTCCTTTCAACCCTTTTAGGAGTTGAATAAAATGAAAAGCTCACTGCCCAACCACACTGTTCAAATGTGAAGGTTAAATCCACCTTCTAGATCCACTGTCTAAAAAGATGTATGAAAGTATACTTATAACAACGAACTGACTGATAGCAACTTAATTTTCTAATCCAGCTCCAATGAAGTGTGTTACTAACATAATCACTATTATACATCCAAAAAAACTCGCATCCACATGCTCACAACATCCGATCATACTATTTCACATCAAGACACTACTTTCCTTTATACATGATACAACAAGCAATTAGGTCGGCCTGTTAAGACTTCCCCAATGCACAAATCATTACATAGAACCTTGCTAAGATACACACTATACTTTAAACAAGTAAATAAAAAATACAAATAATCAGTTATGCGCCAAGATGCATAATTCACACTCGCCATACACCAAGCACGTTATATCTCTGTGCTCAGCTCCAAATAGGTCTTCGCAAGTCCACACGCCTTAGCTGACATCACCAAGAATTTAGTGACCCAAGAATTACAAAGAATGTTTTATTATTTGTCTTCTATCTTGCATGCCATAACTCATGCTCGCATCCAATTTAACCCAAAAACTCAGAGACCATCTCTGTCATAATCCTCTATCACTGCTCTATAACCAGTTTTCACCAAAATAGTTGTAATTCATGAAAATAGTAATATGAAATCCAGCGACCTTAGATATAAGGTTTACATACTTCGCTCTACACAAATCCATGCTTGCATATACTGAAATATCGTCCACTAATCGTACACAACTGTCAATCTTGCCTATACCTGTGATAATCAGTATTTCTGAATTTTCCAACTGAAATATATGTTGACATCAATGATAAAATATAAATGTCAATATCTCAACCAGCAACAATTCCAACAAACTAAAATCAAACAATAACATTTGATTTACAAGGCTTTTCCACTATGATGAGATCAAATTCTTGTATCAATAATAACTACCTAACAAGCCAAAAGCTAGCTATTAGTTTATTCAATAAATATTTAATAGTTGTACGATCGACGTGGACAAAGATTGAGCCCCCAATAATATAATGTCAAAACTTGTTTATAAAATAATCCAAAATGAATATTTATTTTTCAATGACCATATAATTCAACTCATTTTCTTGAAGGTTCGTAATCATGAGAAAGCAACATATTCCATAATTCCTTATTTTAATCATATGACATCTGTATAAATATTAAAAGGTATGGCCTAGTTGGGCTCTCTTAACATAGGGATTATGATTAAGCAAATATTGAGATTGAAAAGAATCTTGGTAGTCTATTGTTCACTCAATTTTAGAATCCTTGGAGAATAAGACAAAAAGAGGGGAAACTATTTGTAAAAATACTTAATGAATCTCTGATAGTATCTTGCATGAACAAGAAAAATCCTTACATCTTTTTCCTTTTGAGGAATATGTACACTTGTGATTATTTCAATTTTATTGGGGTATACCTAAATTCATCTTTATGAAATACAATGGCCTAAAAAAAGACCCTCTTCCATCATCATATAATATTTCTCATTGCTAAGAGATAGGTACGATCCAAACATCTTTGTAGTACCTCTAATATTTTTCAACACCTCTTCATATATTTGTAGAGTTTGTGAGCAATATGAAAAAATATTCTTAGTACATCTATATAAAAGATGGAAGGACTATTACATATATAAAATGGGAGGATTGAACATGCAGAAGTATGCCAAGGACAAGTAAAAGTTATTTTATCTTGGTCCTTGAGTGTTATGTTGTTGCAATTATAGCAATTCAATACATCCAAAAAAGACAACAATTTCTTCCCTATGAGGGAATTAGGGACATGATCAATGAAGAGAAGAGGGAAATGATCTTTCTTTGTGGTTGCATTGAGTTCTCTATAATCTACATAGACACACCACTTTCCCTCCCTTTTGGGCACTATAACCAATGGCAAGACCCACTTATTGCATTATATTGGAAAAATGAATCCAATATGCAAGGGTGTTTGTAACTCATTATTCACCATCTCTCAAACAATACGGTTCATTCTTAGTTGAGGTTATTTAATAGGTATACAAACCTCCTTAATGTATATTCAATGTGTGAGCGGTTGGGATCAATTCCATCTATATCATGGTACCCTAGGTGAATTTTATGAAACTACAACATGAAAATTTATTTAGTTGATTGGTGTGTGATTAGTTGGTTATTTATTTTAAATGAAATTTATGTTAAGTGGTCAACCATGAAAACTTTACCTTTCTTGGCCATTGGCATCATGGGAGCAACATCAAAACATGCTATGTTGAGACTGCAACTATGGGGTAGTAGGCAATGAAATATACATCTAGAGTCATACTCAAGTGTGCTACAAAAAGGGCATTATATAGTGGGAAAGGAAAAGACACCAAGAATTAGTTTTACCACAAGTCCATCCCATAATTATTTTATATGATATTTAAGAGGATTGTGTCTTCATTTGACATCTTAATCATTGATTTTTTTTCTCAAATTTCCTTTATTTTTTAAATGAATTTATGTCATTGTCCTCAAGCTCTTTCTAAACTGATTGATCTAATTTAGCAAAGGGTTATATTGGAGGATATAGGAACAAATTATTCATCACAGTTCTATTAGAGATAGTCATATTCCTAGACCTACATCCAATAAAAGCCTCAATTGTTATCAACCATGTTGACTCCCTAGTATAAAATGATAGCCCCACGTTATCCTTTGGTTACAAGACCATAGAGTGTACATGATGTTATTAGGACTCTAGTGTAATAACATGGTCTTCTATAATTATTTCATGTTCAGTGATTGAGCTATTGACTAGTTACAACACTATTGGGATAGGCCAAAGTCAACCAATTAAGATTTTTGCATGGTCTCCTTGGTCATGACATTTATGGAAGCTCCCAAATTAATTGGGTATTACATATAAGGATTACATTAGTGTTTACATAAACTAATGAGCTTCTAGGGTTTCCATATTTGGGGATTAATAACTTTCCTAACATAAGGTAAGTGAGTTATCCAATTACCTAAATGGTTTGTGGGCCTTTCTATTCTTACCTTATATTTTTCAAACACAACTCCTTTACAATTTTGGTATAAATACAGACATACCTAATAAATTTAAACAAGGCATTTCCAAGGAATTCAAATTCAAGCTCAATTTCATACGTTTTAGTGTTCAATCTCTTTGTGGAAATGATAGTTATTTAGTCATATTACCTCTTTATTAGAATGTTGATTCATAGAACTTTGCTTTGGATTAGCATAGCTAGAATATTCCTTGAAGGGAATTTTCATGATGAGGGGTGATGTGGGAGTGGAGAGAATCTTCTTAAGTGAAGTTACACATTTCTTATCTTAGATGTATAAGTTGGTCACTAAAAGGAATCATTAGCATAAGCTTTTTCCATAGGATTGTTCTTAGGATTTGGTGCATTTTGGGATAGTATTTGTGTTACTCTAGGTGGAATAGGAGTGGAGGTAGCATTATTTGGAAAAATAGATGTTTTTTGCAGCAAGGTTTGTGGTTGCTACAAATAACTAGCGTTAGCATTAAGCCAAGGTTGATTTATATGCCATTGTTGTTTCTATTTAGTTTGGGATGATTTCTATTATTGGTTATCGACTTGTGATTGGTATGGATGTTGGTTCTATATTCCTTGTGGTGGTTCTCATCCAAGTGAAGTTTAGTTTGACCAAGATTGCTCGGGGGTCGATTATACTAAGGAGGAATATTTGTAAATGGATTTTGAAATTAAAAATTTTAAGATAAGGGATCATGAAATAAATTTTTCTTAAGAGCTATAAGAACTATTAAAAATTGTAACTCCTCTACCCATGTCAATACTGTTAAAAAGGAAATGATAGGGATCAATTTACATTTGTATGCTAAAAATAAAAAAATTTCATAAGGGGTTGATTGGATCTATCTATGTAAATATTGAACTAATATAGAAAACTTCTGGGTTGATTTCATAAATGAACATGAAGTCTAAATGTAATACTATTCTAAGGTGACCACTTGATCATTTGATATTTGCAAAGCGGAAAGTGTTAGATCCATCTTACGAGTTAGAGAAAAATTATTCCCAAAAATTACCAAAGATTGAAATGATCTATTATTAAAGATACTCCGATCAAGGACAATTCTCGATTTGTTATTGTTAGAAAATTGGAGTAGTTGAATTGAGTATAAAAAATGATTGGAAAAGGTAAGAAGAATATTCCAAAGAAAGACATGTCTCATAAAATTCCAAATAAAAAGAGACATTAGACTTTCACACAAATCCTCTCTCTTCAAGGAATTAATATTGATAGAGAACATAAATCTTTAGAAGAAAATGTTCCTCTAATAACGATGAAACAAAAAAAAAAGTTTAATAATAGGGGTGAAAAAGGAAAAAAATGACAGCCTTAATAAATATGGCATTGAAACTATTACTCCTACTATGGAAGCTTGTATTCCTCTTCCTTCCTCTCTTAAACAACCACCCTAACATATAACAATAAGCATTTGTCCTATCCAAAGTATATTCTAAAAAATTACTTTAGTATCTTGAAATTCCTATTGATGAAAATTCTCTTGACGAATTTTCTCAACAAGGAGATCTCATTCTTTAAGAGGAACCAACTATTAAGAACATTTGCCCAAAGGATGTTCTAATCATGAAGATTATCTTGTTCTCAATGAAACTCCTTTTTAAAGGACTCTTACAAGACTTATTCATGACTCAAAATGCAATAAATGTGGCTACTTAAAGTGATTCATCTCAACAAGTGCACTACCCTCTTGAGGAATTCTCTCAACAAAGAGATCACATTCTTAAAAATAAGCCAACTATTAAGAAGATGATCTCCGCAAAGAATGTTTTTAAATCATGAAAAGTCTCTTATTTTCAATGAAACTCCTTTTGAAAGGACTCTTACAAGACTTACTCACAATTCAAAATGCAAACAATGTGGCTACCCAAAGTGATTCGTCTCAACAAAATCACTAAAAATGTGAATCTTATATGTTTGGATAACACTTTGAAAAAGAGAAAAATATAAGAAATGTGTTAGTTTTCAAGGGTTTTTTTAAATCTATCATGACATTATTTATAGAAACTCCAAACTCTACAAATACAAAAATCTTCTCCTCCTCTCTTCAAATAATAAAAAAAGAAATAAGACATAACCACCCATATTTCTTGATTAGCAAGAGAGAGATACACGAGTAGAAAATTATCAAGTCTTAAAATCCAATCCTAGGTAGCTCAATTGAGGGAGATGGAGATAGATAATATGTAGATAACAATAACCATCACTTTGGTTTAAAGAAATATGAGAAAACCAAAGATTAATAGAATAGTCAAGTGGAATAATAAATTTCTTACACATTCAATATATTATCATCCTAGTTGTCTCATCTTGATTTTCACAAACTCCTTTTATCATCTTAAAGACACACAAATACTAATTGTGAGGGATCATTCAAGAAACTAGGACATGGAAAGAGTCACCCTAAAAAGTAGTTCAAAGATTCAAAAGATAAGATTAATGTTAATATTAAGTGTGTTGAACACACATGATTACTTAGAGAGGGACGATGAATCAATATTATGATAAAACCTTTAAAATTTACACTGCTCCTTATGTTAAAACCTTTACTTCTCACTTCAAAAATAATGTAACATTGAAAGAACAAATAATTCCATACAATTGCACAAGAGAACACTACATTTATGTCGAAAACCCTATGAGGGAAAAACCACATTGAGAAATCTCACAATATAGAACAAGTATACAATTTTTTTTAGGGCTACAACCCAAGGAAGAAAAAACTCCCTTAACTAAGAGTTTTATGGCTATGATAAAGGAAGTCCACATCTAAATGTATTTACCTTCAGATCACTACTTCTAGTATGTATTAGACATTTTTCTAACATAGTTCATACTACAAGACACTTCCACAACTTGCACACTTCCAATTGATTTGATATTTCATTTATATCCTCCACTAGCATCAGATAACTTGTCCAAGTTGGCCAAATAGGTCAACCATTAACACTTCTGTGGAGGAAGGAAAGTGAAAGTAGACCAAGGAAAGAGATAAACATGAACACAAACTCATTGACACACTTTTGCAAGATGGAAATAACCACAAATCAATGTTGCAATCAATCGAGGTCGCCCAAACAACCAATTATCATCTCAACCATTCAATCCAATCAAAAAACAATACTGGAAAAATCTAGAGAATCATGCAAACCAAAAAGGAACATATTGTGCCATTCAAAAATATTCTATCACCATCCATTCACATTATCACATCCATTTAAGATGGTGCAAACACATTAAAACTAAAAAACCTAGCACCATATACAACCAATCAACTAGTCTTGAGATATAACAGTTCAAATCATACTTGGATTACAACTAAGCATCTAAAAATTGAAGGTAAGTAAGATACACACAATAGTACCAAGCTCCCAAACTACAAGAAAAGATGTTGCAATGCAGAGAAATGCAGATCATTCTGATTTCTCCTTCGAAACTCTCTGCACATAGTCTAGAAATAGTATTGAACACATTCATATCTACATTTTACTACAAAATAAATTGTGACATGAAATTAAGGATATATTATTTTTACACATGTGTGAAATTAATTCCAAACCACATAAGAATATCTTCAAAAATGGAGAAATATGGCCCAAATCCCCAAGGTAGAGACCCCAAAAATCTGGCACAACATACTTGAGTTGTTTCATTGCAATAATCTACCAATTAGAGCATTTTTGACATCTAACCATGAAATTGAAAACATCAAATGCATGATATCATTTTCAAAAACACCATCAAAGGTTTTCATCAATGATAAAGCACACACATAGCTCGTTTATTTTCATTATATCTCATGTCATGAGGTAACAACAATTTCAACACATTGCTTCATATCTTAGAAGGATGATACAACCTCAGAATATCATAAAGAACAATAAATTTTTTCCCACAACACAATTAGACCATCAAAAACCTTAAACTCACTTCTTATAGAAAACTTATTAACACATCTAAATGTAGATCCCTTTAGCTCATTGCTTCTAGTACAAAATAGGCATTTTTCTTGCACACTTCACACTACGAATCCCCGAGGCAAAGATCCCCAAAACATGGTACAATATACTTGGTTTATTTCATTTCAATCATATTCTCTTCAACAAGATCATCAAAGGCTGTCACTAATGAAAAAAGAACATAGCTCTATTATTTTCATTATCTCTCATATCATGAGATGACAACAATGGTATAGGAAGACTATGTATGAGGGGTCCATATCAATAATGTAGTCAACAAAGCAATTCTACTAGAGTGAGAGACCCACCAATGATTCCACCTAACCTTTATATCCATCTAACAAGTTGACCACATTTTCATAGAGGCCCACACCATACAAAAGAAGTTATAACACATCTCACTATCAAGTCTAATCAACACAACTATAATCTTCTCCTCTGTTTGCCAAAAAAAATTAAACACCTAGCCATTACACCACAAGATCCGTCCAAAGGAGATCAAGTAGAGAAGGGTCCATAAAACCCATTCACCAAGTGTGTTCATCATCCTGTATCTTGATTAAATTGTCTCTCCTCAGATTGGATTCTTTGAATAATTAGAGGGGAGCAATCCCACTTCCTCCAACATGTGAGAGTCCCAATTCCTAGACCTAGAGTAGCCATGGCATCCATAACTTTGTTTCCTTCCCTAAATGTGTGTTTGATCTCAAAACATCCAACCCCAAGAGGATTTTATGAATATCAATAACAATTCCTTCCATAGACCAACTTAGAGTGATGAATGCTTTGATAAAACCAACAACAAGTTTGAAATCTCCTTCTATTATATGGACCCTAATCTCAATAGAGAGAACAACCTTAATTCCTTAGATCATAGCCATGGTCTCAACATGATTATTAGTGACTCCATTAATGCTACATGTATAAGCGGCCACTAAAGCACCAGTATTGGATCTTGTGACTCCTCCACCAACAAATGAACCTTAATTGCCTCGATATGCCCCATCAAATTTGATATTATGCCAACCAAAAGGTGTGGGATCCACCTTGTAGTAATCCTTTTCATCCTCTTGGAGTTGTCAAATATTGCATAGGAATGGGGAGGTTCCAATTCTTAGCACAAGGTCATAAAAATATGTGAGGGGTTAAGAATGGCATGACCACCTAGAGGTTGATAAGTTATCCACTAAGAGTTTGGTAAAGCTCAGGAACACCTCCTTTGAGGACTTCTCCACATCCCTAAAAATATAATTATTTCTTTCATTTCAGACACTCCAGAAAAGGTGAGGAGGAATTCATTTGTAGAAATATCTAATAAGTGGGTGTTGTGATGGGCTTGCCTAATCAAAAGCAAGAGCCAAAATTGCTTTGTTCATTGTCCAACATATTTCCATCTTTTGCAAAACCTAATCCCAAATTTTATGAGAAAATTGACAGTGGAGTAGGATGTGAGGGATGAATTCTTCCTCCTTGCATATCACACACCTCTTAGGTAGTTGAAATTGAGGTTTGATAAGATTAACTTGGGTTAAAATTCATTATGCATCACTTTCCACTAGAGAAAAATAATTTTGGGGAGGAGTTGAGGGTTCCAAACTTTTTGCCAAAGTCCAAAACAATTGCCCTCATTTAACAATAGATTGTAAGTTGATTTAACTGAGAAGCCACCTTTAGGATTTTTAGTCTAGAAAAATTTTCCTTCTCTGGGGAACAAAGGAAGTCTAGTTTATTGAATAAGATGTTGCAACAAGGAAGCCTACTGCATTAAAAGTGCCTAGTTTTGATAACATTGGGTAACATCCCTCTATAAGTTATGAGGTGACAGGTAGCTTGAAACTAAAGAAATAAAGAAAGCTTGAGTCCTATCACAAATATCTATGAATATGGGGTGAGTTTAAAGTGGCATATCTCCCAACCATATTTCCTCCCAAAACTTTAACACCTTTAAAAGTACTTCCATAAATAGTTTTTGAGGATATTATACTAGATTCTAGAACTGCTTGGGTATCTAGAAGTGGAGAGGAATCTATATAATTTTTAAAAATTAAGGTATTTGGCACTCATAATACTGCTCCAATCAATGTAATGTAATGAGAGGATCCAACCTATTTTGGACATGGGGGATTTGTTAAGAAGATTAATTCTCCTTATGCTTGTTTCCTCGAAATTCTTAGGATAGAAAACTGTATCCCAATCAACCAATTCCATTGTTTTCTTTTTCTCAGTCCCAGTCACAAAAGTTTCTTTGAATACTTCCTAGTTTGTCATCCATAGTACCATAGATTTTGAAAAGGGAAATTAAGCATGCATGATACCCTGTGATGAGGCGGCTAAGAGTTGTAGCTTTCTTGCATAGCTTAGCAGTTTTCCTTTCCAACTAGAAATTTTTTTTAAGCCTTCCCAAGATAGAGTTCTAGGAGATCGGGGTAACCTCCTTCATATTAAGAGGGATTCCCAAGCACACCCTTAAGAGGACAACACTTTGGTAGCCCAAAATATTTATGATTTTGAATTTTAAACCATTTCCAATGTTAAAGAAATAAATGTTTCTCTTCTCATATTTAATGTGTTGCCCAAAGGCCTTGGCACATAGGTTCAAGTATGTTTTCATTTTCTTGCTTAAAATTGAGGCCATACCAAATAAAATGGTGTCATTCAAAAATTATTGTAGGTTAGACATGGGGGAACAATGGACACAAATTTAACACCTTTAAAACTGATGTTATCAACCAAATTCATGAAGTTTCTTCCCAATATTTCAACCAACATTATAAAGAGATAAGGGAAGAAAGATTCCCCCTATCATATAATTATTTTCCTTAGGAATTTGTAAATAAAATACCACTTGACTGTATTATAGGCCTTGGAAATGTCGATCTTTAGGACCATTCTTAGGAAGCAACTTCTCTCCATGAAACATAGAAATTTATGCATAGCAACTGTTGCATCCAGCATTTGTCAACTTGGGACAAACCATTTTTTATTCCTATTGATAAGGCCATATCGCATCAACTTGATCCTATTCTCCGGGACTTTAGAGAAAATCTTGTGAACCCATGTTGCACAAACTAATAGGTTTTAAATTCAATAATATCAAGGGATTAGAGACCTTTGGAAGCAAAGCAATAAAGGAGTTGTTCATTTTTTTTAAGATTTTACTAATGCGGAAGAAGTCCTTTGTAGCCATTATTATATATGTATAATATAAAATTGTTGAATGATGATAGGAATGAAGATCACTCACCAAAGTATATTGTAACATTAGGAATATCCCTAAGGATCACCCTGAAACCAATTTGATTAGCACAACCCAAAAAGGATGAAGGGATGCCAATGCAAGATCTAGATTCAAGGATGAGTTTTTTGGGGGAATGGGGGTATATTTATTTATTGTTAATTGATTGATTGATATGTAAATGAGAAAGGAAATGATAAAAGATAATGTATGATATTGGATTCGATCTATAAAAGTAAGTACAAGTGGAAAATAGGAGGAATGAACTTGCCTTTAAGAAAGAAGAGAAAAAATTACCTTCAGATTTGAATTTGACTATCAACGGGATGTCAGAATTAGGTGTAACTCTAGATCTGTGACTCTGATATCTGTAACTATCTTCCATTCAAATTTCAGCCAAAAAGTGGAGGACAAGGTTGATAAAGTCAACCTCGTCCTTGACAAGGTCATGAAAATCAACCTGGCCCATTTAGGTCCAAATCCGATGAAAATTTATAAGGATTTGCAATAGGTTCTGAGACTCCCGAATCTAAATCTGCAACTCTTGAAACTGTTCCTGCACATAAAAAGAAGGGTAAAATGTTGTGGAAAGGGTTTTTCCTTGGTCAAACCCCTTTATAGGAATCAACCTTGACATGAAATTGAAATTGCATAAAGCAAAGTAATGTGAACAAGATAAATGTTAGATTAACCATCCATGTAAAATCTTCATGAATAGATGTAGAAATCAGTCAAATCCATGAAGATTCTTGTATGTATGCTTGTATTGTAGCATCAAGGATGCCTTCACAACTACACAGATCTACACTTTCCAAATCCTAGGACTTGAATGAATGTATACTTGATAACCTCAATGGAGAAGGAGAGGGAAGAAGAGTGAATACATGGACCTTCTTGCGTGCTTGTGAATTCCTCTACTTGGCCATCATGGGAGAGAAATTTTCATCAATGAGAGAATATTTCTTTTTCTTGAGTGGATCTTGAAGAAATGGAGACTTGGAAATCCTAGATTGGATGCTTGCCTTCAAGTTTTGAATCCACCACTTCAATTGCACAACTCTAATTGCTTGAGATCTTGACTTGCTTTGAATATGTGTTAGCTCTTGAATGTACATGCCATGTGATATGATGTGATTTCAAAATGAGAGGAGAGATTCTCCTTATATACTCATTTTGGGATTCAATTTAACTTTAGGTTGACCACAGATCTTGAAACTGGAACAAAACCCCACCATCGGGCTCTGAACCAACTTCAGGGATAAAAACCTAGGACAAGGTCGACTTGGTCGACCTAGTCCAAGACTAGGTCGACCTGGCTGACCTAGTCCAGGTAATATTGCCTCAAAATTTCCTGGGACCTAGGAGAGTGTGATAGAAAGAGAAGGGAGAAATTACAAGTTTCTGGGATCAAGAAAAATGGTCATTCAGACCTCGAATCACCAAAATGAGGTCTAAAAGGTCCTAGAGCCTCCAATTATGGGTGCTAACTTCTTAAGACGATGCCATATCATATCACACTATCTCCCAAAATTCTTGAAAGAAAGCCAAGGGAAACCATTCAGTCCAGGGGATCTAAAAGTACCCATTGAAAAATTAGCAACATTGACCTCATCTTGAGTAATAGGGGCCATGATTTAAGCATTGTGAGCCGAATTCAGAGTAGTGGATAACTAGTTTAACAACTAATCTTCTAAAATATGGTCAAAATTTGTTCCCGTCTCCATGCAGGCATTGCAAAAGTAGTTAGAAGCTATATTTCCCAACTAGATATTGTTAGGAATAAGGTGTCTCGACCTTGTATATTTCCTTACATTTGATATTATTTGTTTTATAATTAATTGTTTGCAAATAATGTATTTAAGTTTGATATTTGTTCTGTCATTTAGTTGAGTGGACATGTTGTGTTTTCACTCCTCTTGGAAGATGACAAGGATGATCAAACTTGGTCTAGGTGGATCTAGGCATCCCTTTTCTATGGTAGAGGTTATTTGCCAAATGTTGGCACTTTGGACAATGTGTAAGGTAATCATGATTGAAACGGTTATGACAGATTCCTATGACTTTCATTAATATTTGTAAGAGCTAATTGTGAAAGATTCGATGGTGGGTGAAGACATGCAAGACATGTGGAAACTGATCATGTTGAGTACTATACACTCTTCTACAACTGTGGGTTCCTATTTTCTCAGAGAATGGTAAAACCCTAATACGACTGCCTTTTGGAAGTTTCCCTAAAAAGGGAAGCGCATGATATAAGTGTTTTTAGGGTTGCGATTCAGAAAAAAAAGTTAGTGTATTGTTGGTATGTTGTTATGTTGTTGGATTTGTCTTCAAGTGTCGATTATCTCCTGGAAGAACTTGCATTGTAAGTGTATTGTAAACAGTAATAGTTTTGATTAATACATTGTGCAGGTTTTGGAGTGCTGGGGTTTTTTACCGAAAGGTTTTCCCCAGGGTAAATCATTGTGTCATTCTCATTTTTTTATGTATGCATGTTATTGTATTATCATTCTGTAATTGATAAGGGTTAAATCTAAATTTGCACGATCCTCTTCTCAGGAGTTTAGCGTAGGGAACTGTTTTCCACACACTTAGTTTCCTTTCAGATATCATATATAATTGTTTGTTTAGTTCCATCCATTAATGATTTGGATAATATTCCTCTTCCTATGTTTGAGGGTAGATTTATGAAGAAATGCAAAATTCATGTTGCCCTCTTTCAACCACTAAACCTGGGACTTTTTCTTCCAATAAATTTCCCCCCTTTTAAATTTTTCTTTCCATTTTTCTCACAAGACTTCTTGTTCCTCATGTGTTATCTCAAAGAAGTCACCATTAGCAATTTGTGTCTGTATTCTAGTGAATTTTGCATTTATCTCCTTCCCTGAAAAAATGTCCCCAAAGGTGAACTTACTCCAACCCTTAACTTTATTCCTTATAAGGTTCAATTTATGGTACACCCTATACGTAGTTGTACCCTAGAATAGGGTACATGACCAAATTTGGATACAACTCCTAATGTTTGGGTGTGTAGCCCATATGATTTCATAGCAGAAGGGGATCAATCCACTTCTAGGTTTATCAACATAGTCCAGTAAAATAGGATTGTGGTCTGAGACCATTCTAGATAGAGCCCAAAGAGTGGAAATGTGGCTTATATCTCAGTTAGAGGAGACCTGAAACCTATATTGTTTAACCTAAATGAAGTTATATCCCTTTTTGTGATTGGACCAAGTGAAAAGTTGACCAAGCAAGTTAATGTCTAGAAGTCCCATTTTATTGATGAAGTTAGCCGAATCCGCCTTGGTTTTAGTGTAGTCCACCAAATCTTCCAAATTTTTAGAGGGAAATAAATGGGAATTTAAGTCTGTAGAAATCATCTAGTGATCCTCCGCATCTACCAAAAGTTGAATATAAATATCTTCCCAAACATCCTTACGGGAAAAATGACTATTAGGAGCATAAACATTAACTAAACACCATGAACCTTGAGGATAAGAAAAATTCACTATCAAACTATTGGAAGAGCTAGAAATATGAGATCCCGCCATTTTTATAGGGACCCACATAGTGACAACACCACCCGAGGCACTGATAGCATCACTAATGAAGAAGTAGACACTTGACCAAATATAGTCAGCAATTTTTTGAAAAGTAAATTAATTATCATTTTAACTTCCCGAAGTAAAAATATATATTTTTTCTTCTAAAAAAGGTAGTTTATAAGAGCATATTATTTTTTAGGGCTATTGAGATCCGTCAGATTCCAAGAGAGGAATTTCATTTCCAAAATTTTAAAGTTGATTCAAAGATTTGTTGCCTTCCATTAACAATCTCTCGTGCAACTTCCTTTTGTCATGCGAGTATCTGGGAAGGGCGACCAGTTCTTTCTTCTACACCTACATAAATTTTCTTTTTTCTTTCCTTCTTCTAGGTTTTCCAATCCTCGGGTGGCTGCAAGAAGTTGAGTCCCACTTTAGGGCAAAAAGTGGAAGTGTTTTCCCTGTTTTTCAATTTTTTTGTCAATTGATGTCAAAATTTGAGGCACTTAGAGATTGAATCTAAGAAAACTTCAATATTAGAAAATGTAGTTCTTGTCTAGTATAATTTTCAAATATGTAATTTATTTCAATACCCACATGGTAGAAATTGCTCTTTAGTATGCATGTTTAAAAACTACTTGTCCAAAATGCATGCATCAGGACCATACCACACACGTGTATGACCACCATAGTTTGACCTAAATAAAGAAATTTGTGTGAGTCCTTCTGGGGAATGATACCTAAGACACCAAATATTGATGAGCATATTTTTGCTTTTTTTATTGATTTTTTTTTGTTATTAGTTTTTAATTGGCTGTAAAGTATATTTTTGAAACCTCTGGTGTACGACCACCATAAATTGATGAAAAATTAACATTTTTTTTATCTTCAAGGAAATTCTATGTAGATTGATTTCATATAATTTATTTTTATTTTTCAAAAAATGTAAAAAAAAGTTATTAAAATTTTAGTGAACCTCGCTATTTTAAGTTTAGGTACCACTTTTGATTAATAAATAATAATAAAAATAGTAAAATTAATCATATCACTACAAAATTTACATTTTTGAAATCTATACAATAAGACGTCTAATGGGTTTTAGGTTCGTCAAAAACTCAATCAAGAAGACCTTCAAAAAATTATGGCAAGGCAAAAATCTGGGATTCCAGTCCTTTAGCCATTATTTTGCACACCCACAACATAGGCTTGGTCCCACCAAACCTATCCCAACCCAAAATCCAATGCAAAGGGTGGCTTGTAAATTCAACTTTTAAAAAACATGTACACATTTAAAAATGTGTACCCGTTTCTTAAATATAATAAATCGACGTATAAAAATGAGTTTCTACGAAAAATTAAAAAAAAAATGGGCACCAATTTTTTGAATTTTTGGATCAGGCATCCGAACCTAAAATGGGTGCCCGTTTCTAGTGGCATTTTTCAAGTCCACAAGACTTTCGCTGAATTGGGACCCAACTTCCTGCACTTGCCCCCTCATCATTTTGACCACTTGAGTTGACACCCAAGGACATGACCTGACTACTTGAAGTGACACCAGGTGATAAATAGAGCCTTCTTAATGGTGAAGGGGAACAAGGGACCATGGGTGAGAGCACACCCTCCACTAGCTTGCATTTAGGAGTAGAGATTGAGTTTAAGGTTGAAATGATGGGGATTTCCCCCTCGTTTAGAGGTTCATTGGCCTCCCTAACATTTGCCTCCATAGGTTTGATAGTCTTGGTCAAAGTTTCTATAATTTTAAGAATCCCCTTAGTCAAAGGGTAGTCATTTCCCACCTCCTCACCCTGGGGCTTATTTGAGTCTTTTCTTGCTTAAGTTGCATCCTCCATAGAAGAGATGCACTATTCTTTTAGTTTTTGAGGTTTTTCTGATAAGGCTTTACACTTAGTAACTAGATGTTTGAT
Source organism: Thuja plicata (assembly GCA_018584345.1). Lineage (NCBI taxonomy): Eukaryota > Viridiplantae > Streptophyta > Pinopsida > Cupressales > Cupressaceae > Thuja > Thuja plicata. The sequence goes on from MU224036.1 coordinate 574,106, forward strand.
TTTGGAATGATTCTGAGAGAAAATAGTAGCATTTTCATACACTATGGCTTGGGTCCATTTTCCTAGATCTTAGATTGTAGTGATATAAAGTTAGGAAGTGTTTTGCTAATATCCACAATCATACAAAAGTGTGCCAATACTAACCTAGATTTAGCCTTGGTCACACCATCAGTGGAGACATAGTGCCCAAAAGAGTTTCCAATCCATTTGAAAATTTTCTCATGGGAGGCTTGAAATATGCACCCAAACATGCATTGTTTTCTTCAAGTCAGCTATTGGATCAACACTAGCCTTCCATCGGTAGAGAAAAAATGGTGCTTACCATAAGACCATGGACCTAAGGTGAGAACTACAATAAAGTCTTCCTCAATCGTAAACTTAAAAATGAAAAGCCCACTAGGATTATAACTTGCAATAAGACTCCCCTTTAGTTTCTATTTGGAAGCAATCCAACAACACACCATGTTGATGGTTGGGTGAAAAGAGAAGAACTTTCCCACTAGAGAAATATTCATGGAGTAAAATATTCGGTCAACCAAAGAGTCATGCAACTTAATAACCATTCCTTCATCTATTTGCAAGTATTTAGGGGCTACTGTGGGGAGTCCTTGCCCCATTTCACTGCCAAGGAGCACATTTTTCTAGCCCTTGGATTTCAAGCTTCTACTGGGGTGCACATGCCTTGAATTCTTAATCCCCACAGAGAGACCATCATTGTCATTCATGGACATATTGCCTAGCAGGGCAGATGTGTCAATCCCTACCTTTTCATGTGTCTTAGAGAAATTCAAGGAAGAATCCATAGAAATCCTAGAGGTTATCGCAACAACTTCCATTGTAGGACCCTTACAAGACAACATGAGGGTCATATTGTGAAACTTAGGAGGGACAACCCCCTGAAGTAGGCACCATGTGCAAGAGGAATTCAAATGTTGCAAAGCAAGAAAGGTTGCAAAGCAAAAAGGTTATAAAATTGCATGAATGTAATCAAGAAACATGTTCTTACTACTTATACTACAACTTTTCAATTGTAAATTTATTTTGATTAATTACAAAGTATCAAAAAAATCTTACAAATGCTTATATTTTTTAATTTAATTTTAGAAATAAAATTTTAATTAGTAATTCAAATTGTACATTTACAATCTTATCAAAAGAAACTAAAAGTCACAAACAATCCATAGATACATGATATTTAATGAAAAAGATTATACAAAATCGTTGTTAACTTTCGTAATAGTGAACTCTTTCTTGTAAGGATTGTCGTGTACGATACACTAAACAATCAATCTCTTATTTTGATATCATTCGTTCGTTTATTATAGTTTCTTAACTAACTATCAAATTATCCTATTTTGAATAAAATAGATTGTGTCTATCATGCGTGTATTCATTTCATATCATTTGCATGATCAACCAAAAACTTAAAGCCGCTCATTTTTAATACAAATCACAAATTCAAATTGTAACTTAACTAGCACTTGCATAATGAAGAGGTACTAGAAATTTGTCGATAGGAAACTATATAAATGTTTCTTTTGACTACCGCAAAGAAGTTTCCGACGTGAACTTAACTAGCACTTGCATAATGAAGAGGTGTAAGGAATTCATCAATAGAAAACTATGTAAATGTTTTCCTTCTAGCTGCTGCAAAGAAGTTTTAGACATGACACAAGTTTTCCAATGTGATCTTTCTCCAAGGAGAAGCCTATCAACTCATTATATTTTATTTATTTTTCAACATTTTATTTATTTTTACAACTTAAAAACTATTTGTCACCTTTAAACTTATAAAGTTGTGTTTGACCAATGAATCCATGCAACGTGACACCAGATAATTTTTTACATGAAATAAGTCGTTGCATGGCATTGAAGAGAGAAGGGTAATGTTTGCAATTTATATCTTTAATTGTTTATTCAGAGAATACAATGCTCTTGGCAATGTTATGAATTTAATTTATTGCAATGATATGAAAAAGGCCGACCTCATCTGTGAAAATTGCACACGTGAAGAGCAAGTGATTTTCCACAGCATTAGGTATTGAATGTAATGCTTCACAACTTGCCCAAGAAATTTGTTTAGTAAATAACTTCACGGATTTCGACCACTTAACCCAATGACCTTCATTCTCACAAACCGCCTCAACTAAGGTTTACTAGGGTTCTGTGGTATTCCATGTGGTTGGTTTAACTTCTATAGGATTTTGGGCTTTTAATGTTTGTGGAAGCATGTAGGAGCTGATGTGACATAACAAGGAGGGGGAGGGTAGATGCTATTTTCTATACAAAATAGTATGAAAGTATACATTTGTATGAAAATCAAAATTTGTATACCATGACGGATTTTCACTTGTCTGATTTTCATAATCCGCTTCCACAATGTTGTAAAAATGTAAAAAAATCAGTTAAAATACATTATGTTATGTTGATTTGTATTTTTGTAGTCATATAATTTTATGTGGAGAATAGTCAAAGCTTTAGAATTTTGTCTAAGTTAGTGTTTCACCTTTATGCTCATACTAGTCTAGAACAATATGGTTTTAATAGACTCAACGGAGAGAAGGCGTTGATAAATTTTGATCGAGTATTCACAATAAAAATTTGGAGCAATATTAAGTGATATATGATGCTCTAAAACTAACTTGTGATTTAACATATAAATTTTAGAATCCATTCAAACAAATCCATACCACTTTCTATAGATTGATCACCTAATCCAAGGATCTCTCATAATCCTTCTTTTTTTGATACCATTTATATTTGCCCAATTCATCCTTGTCCACTACTAAATTAGTTCTCCATCTTTATAGCTACAACCCTTAATCTCTTTGTAGTCTTCTCTACACCTTTTTGCTACCACATGAGTCTATTGAATCACTTGTATTTTGATGTAAAATAGTTCAATCCATAATGCTTCATATCCTTTCGCTCTCAAGTTGCTCCAAAGACCACCCGTCTAATTATGAGATAATCCTTTTGTACCATGAATAAATCCCCCTCTAAGAAAGTCTCAACTTTATTGTATTTTTCAATACCTAAATTATACTTTACATTTTGCATCTCTATAAAAAATGGCATACTTTGTAACATATCTCTACCACCTAGAATATTGATTGGGTCATCAATTTCCTTAATAAATTTCTCAACCATTAATTAGAATAGTTTTTTCTAAATCAACCCTCTAGAATTTTAGGTATCAAGATGAAACTTTATATAATACAATGACTTTTTTGAAAATGCATATCTAAATGTGTTTCCAAATATGAAGTTAACACTATTATCTTTTTTACTCTTTGATAGTTCATAAAAAGTTATTCCTTGAATTTTAATACTCCTTCTATGGGAATATTCTAGAGATAACAATAGTCTAATCCATCTCCTTTATTAAATCACTTTGAACAATCACTTCTATATCTAGATTCTTCTCTTTTTTTACCATGAATATGTCCTCCAATTAAATCTCTTTACCATATTTTTTCCTCACCGATTTTTGAGCTTCTAAATATAAACCATATTAGATAATTATCCTGACAAGAATTATTGAGTTGATCACTAATCATTTCTAAATTTCTCTCACCAACATCATAATCAATATCTTCCCTTCTACGATTTAATCACACTTATTTCATAGGGAATCTCACTCTTTACACTATATAGAGTTAGTCATCTAATTGTAACTCCATTGTTCCTTAAAATAATCACAATAATAACTTATTTCCTATATGGATCATCCTTTTGACTTAATTATGTTCATGTAACTACACATATTTTAGCATAAGTTGTATTATCACTTCCAAGTCATAGATCAATTATTATTCAATGCCTCTATCTACTACATGTCCTTCTCACATACGATCTTCTAGTTCTATAGGTGCCTATATAAGGATATACATTTCAATGCCTAAATATTAGGTCCTCTACTCTTCTTTCTCTTTTCTTCTAGCTTCTCCTAGAGTCTCTCCACGCTAGGAACTATAACTATTGAAAACTCTAGTATGCATCTTATCAGTAAGGTGTACATGGTTAAGTTTCTCAATTTAGGTTTTCTCTTTCTATAACCTCAATGCTTAGCTTATATTGTAGTCAACATTTTCAATGTTGAAAGATTACTTAAAATATTTTAATTCTTTCTACCCAAAACCTATATGTGAATATATTTCCACACTCATATTGTGAGTCACTCCTTAATGGATCACTAATATGGAGAATTGGATGATCATGAGATATATGATTATCCATCACTATAGTTCAAACCGAAAGATATAGAAGATGAAAATCAACCTCACTGCCTAATGTGCTACAACACGATAGAACAATAGATCAAACAATGACCTATTTAAAAGGGCTCGTAGAACGTCCCTAAATACACAAGACTGTGGATGCATAGATATTGCATGGAGAAACCAAACAAATGTTAATGTATTGTATAATAATCCTCTACAAAGTCAAAAAATCAAAACGGTGGTTATAAGTCCTTCAATAACTACAAAATTATGATTGGTTACAAGCATTGACCTTTAAATTAGGTTTTGGATTGAATAGGTGTCAATATTCCAAGGATTTATGTCGATGATGGGATGATTTGGATTAAGTTTCATAATTATTTGGATTGGGATGATAAGGATTGATAGGCATTGGATTAAGTTTTATGTAGATTTAGATGAAGAATAAGGTTTAAGGTTAATTTGGATGGTTTTACGAATAGGTTAATTTTTTTTTTTGAATTAGGGGTGTATAGTTTGGATGAGGATAGTCTAGACCTAGTGTGAGATTTAGGTGAATAAGTAACAAAGGGATAAGCCCCTTTAACCAAAATATTTGGGATAATGATTTTAAAATGGGTTTGAATTGAGATTAGGATAGTGAATAAAAGACTAAGGTTCCAAGGTTGGGATTAATGTTTTGGGATGACCTAAGTGTTGGTTTGGATGAGGGATGGACTAGATTTAACATGGGTGGGGATTAGGACTAAAGTCCTAAAGATTAATCTAATTAAATAGTGAGATTAAGGTTTGGAAGGAGTTGTCTTTGGTGTGATTTAATTGATGAACTAAAGTCTTATATAGCTTTAGTTTGATTTGGATGAAATAAGGGATGGACTAATATTGTAAATGAATGGGGAGTTTTAGGGAAATTTATAAATCCATGTACCAATGTGAGGATGGTAGATGAGGTTTAATGTGAAAAGGATAATGGGTAGCTATTATGGACTGTAGACACAACTATAGATTTGGATGGATAAAGAATAATAGAATATTGATAAGGATTAAATTTTGGAAAATTTACTAGGAATTTGAGCAGAGATAAATATGGTTAATAGATAATGTAGTTAAAATTATATTAAGACAAGGTAAATTGATTTTCAAGACCGAGGTTGTAGATTATTCTAAACTATGCTTCAACTTCTATTTCAAGTATACCAATTTAGATTGTGTTTTCAAATAAGCTTTTTTTCTTCCAAAAATTGAACTTGATTAACTTAGTTTGAAGGCTACGAATAAGCACCTACTATTCAAAACTTTGAATAAAAAAGAGATAACAACAAGCCAAGGTCGTGGACCAACTATGCACCCCCCACTTTGAATGTCAACACCTTGTCTAAAGTTAGCTCTATCTCCCCAACTATGAAAGTATAGTGTGGGTAACTTCTATGGCCTAACTAGTATTCAATGCACCACAAGGAAGGGTGATCGATTGTCTTAAGCTATGCTACATAGTTCATTTTGAGGATATCCTCAATATACCATAAGAATACATGGTACATAATACCTACATATAAAATTTAAACATGTCAAAGAGCCTAGAAAAGAGAGCAAACCACATTTCTCCTTTACTTCCCCAAAATATAAAGTTCTTAATGGCTTAGTCCAAATGACAAATTTTCATTCCATAAGATGATGTCAATAAAACAATGAATAAAATTAGATTTAATTAACGCCAAATGATACAAAACTGCCTTACATGAACCAATCTCCTAAATTTAGTAACAACCTCAACTGAAATAAGTTATCTCAATGATATAAATAATATACAAAACAGTTTAAAAAGCAGTCATGCATGAATCAATGTTTCTCTTGACTTGGTAACAAATCAATTGCAATAAACTACTGAAATATTTTGGAATACCTATCATAGCCTAACCCATATAATTGGAATGTCTATCATAGCCTAATGCATATAAGAACAACATTGGTATTTTGGGTGGGTGCATGCATTATTTGATCTTGTGAACGTTATTAAACTCTTTCAAAAGCTGATTCTGAAAAGTTGCCGGAATGTTTGGTTTAATTCCTGATTCTATACCTATTGCAGGTTTCAATTAGTGGGTAGTAAATGGTAAAGAGTCCAGTGGACCATTTAAGTACCTTCACAGACATTGTCCCCACTCCCCACTCTGACAATGGCTCAACCATGCCACACGCCACCTTGCACGGCATTTAGTTTCTTATAATGGCAACCCAATTTATGGGACTGAACAAAATTCTCCAGAAGCTGTCTTACAAGATGTGATGGATGGTCCTTAATACTCCAAGGGGCAATAAACTGTTGAAGGAAGGAATCTTTACCTATAGAATTCATAGAATTGAATTTGGTAATGGCCGTTTACAGTGTTAGAATTGAATTTTTTATGGTAGGTACATTTGTGGGGAAACATTTTATTGGTGACCCAATTGCTAACTAGAGGAGTAAAGCTGTTTACAGTGATAGAATTGAATTTTTGTTAGTACACTGAAGATTTTATTGGTGACCCAATCGCAACAGTAAGTACTGGAGTAACAGAGACCATGCTTACAATTATTAGAAGCTTTATAATACCTTGCCATGTTTAATAATAATAATACAAATGGTACAAGAGTAACGAACAGGCAAGCTAACCATCAGACAAGAACATTAAATAACTATCAAACAAGAACATTGAATAAGCTTACTATTTATTCTTATAAACTAGCAAGAACATTAAATAAGCATACTATTTATTCTTATAAACTAGCAGTTGCACATTATGTGTTGCCTGCAACGATCTGCTGATAGGAGTAATTTTGTTGGGAGGAGGTTGAAGACATAAATGCAAACAGGGAGATGTTTATTTATTTATATTTACTTTGTTTTGGTGTTTTATTTTATGAGGTTGTTAAATTGTTTGTAGTTCGTTTTTTTTTTAAATATTGCGGTTTGTGGTAATTGTAAAGATGTATTTTTTGTAGTGTGAAATGATTTTTTTATTTAAAGGATTGAATAGGAAAGATCATTGTCGTTTTTGGGGAGTAACGATGCTTAATGTGGTGATGTATTTATTTTGTATGGGCTTACAAAATATATAATTTCGATATTTTTTGGGAGGGTGAATGCTTTGAACTATGATTTATCAGTAGATGTATGTCGTTTGTCAGGATGTTCCTTTTGAATGTTTGGATAATGTCATTTTTTCTTTTTTCTTTTTCCCTTTTTTAGAGTAAAAATGTATACTTATTTTATTATTGATTAAAGGAGTATATATTAAAGCCCGGTTCAAGGGAGCATACCATCAAGAAAGAATCGGGTGAAGAAAACCTGAGGTTGTAGCTCTAGTGAAATCCTAAAAACTACTCAGTAGAACAGTATGACAATCAGTCCTGCCCCAAAATAAAAACAAGACGCAACTAAACATCCCACAAATACCTCCCAGTACAAAATACAATCCAAGAAAACATTCCAGTACAATGTCTCCGAAGCCATAATAAGAACATGATGGAGGAGACATAACTAAAGAAGCCAAGAAGTAATCCAAAGAATACTCAACAGTATGAAGTTCCATGTGAAGAAAAATCCACCCATATATATTTGTGCAATGAAAACTGGCATCTGACAAAACATATTTTAGCATAGTGTGACACCGCATAACTCATCATTACAATGTAGTGCATGAGATAAAGCCCATGAGTTAATAATTACAGATGCACACTGTAAGGCTGAAGCTGAATGCTCATCATCCAATTCCAACAATGATAATGTGAGATTTTGAATTGTTTGTAGTTATTTTTTGTCCAAAATATTGTGTTTGTGGACATTGGGAACATGTTATTTTTTGTAATATGAAATTACCTATTTTGGATGAATTAAATAGGAATTACCATTATAGTTTTTTGAAATAACAATGATGGTTTTGCTGAAGCAGTTTTTTTCGCATGAGCTTATAAAATAGATAAATTTGATATTGAATTATAATTTTTATTGTGATTTTAACCTTAAATGGTTCAATCTTTGTGAATTTACCAAAACTATTTGAATATTAAAGAATAAATAGACTTCTTTATTTTTAGAATTGTATGATGAATTGACATCAGAATGTGTTTTGTAAGATTAATCTGTATAAAATTATTAGGAGGATTTGCATTAATATCAATAGAACCGTGATTATTACATACACAATGAAAGATTTAGGTATAAAACATGAGTTAAATTCCTTTGAACTCCAATCACACATGAGATTATTTAGGTTGCATATAAGCTACAATTTAAAATAAAATATAACATTTTTATAAAAAGAAATGATATAATTTTATTAAATTACCAAGGACATCATGATTTAGTTCTAGTTGAATCCTAAAAAATTCAATTTTAAGATACTTCTTATTAAATGAGATAATGTGACAAGTTGTGTGACGAGACACACTTCAAGACCTTTTGTAGACATAATAAAAACCCAGAAATCAAAGCTCAAATTCAATGGATTGTGGAAATCTAATCGATTTAATTGACATATAAAAAGTCAATTCACATTTTAAAAATCTTATGATATTCCATACAATTGATAAATACTTGTAAAGCTAGCTTGTGCAATTATTGACCTCCTTCTGATATTTGTCTTACATTTGTTGATAGGCCTTTTGTAATGTTTATCTTTAATTATTGGATTTTATTACTCATCTAATATGGTATGGCATGTCTATATACATGTGCTTACTGTGCACGTGGAATACAACCATTCGTCTTATCATATTTTGGGATTGTCCATCCATGTGAATATGGTATACATATCCCACATACAAAAACCATTAATGTTTGAGGTTCTTTGTTGACACCATACATGTTTAGATTAGGCCATATCACACATTCCCCACCATAATTCCATCAACACTAGCCACATGTTTGAAAATTTGAAACATTTAACTGAATGTCTTCACATGCTATCTTTTTCAAAAATTATTTATTCTCCTCTATGTAAGAATTCAAATGTTTTTCAACTTAAATGTTGTTTTTTTGTTTTTTTTTCAAATTTTACTTTCTAATAGATCTACCATAATTCCCATGGCTACAAAATATTTTAACAAATTATGAGATTTTTCAAATGTAAGACAGATAATCGAACAAAGTAGAAGATACAAATTCTGATGCAACCCAAAATAATTGCATGTTTGAATAAATCTAATATGTCATATTTTAAATTGAAAATTGTGAGTCGTGTTTAACAACAACATCAGTTGGACATAAAGAATAAGAACATTAAAAAGATAACTATATATAAAACCAATAATTATCTTAGAAGGTTGAAATCCTTCCAAAAGTATGATAAGTGAAGATGGCTAATAATGATAGAGTTTGTTTGATAATTAATTTTACAGAACAAAGAAGAATATAAATTGTAATCTTGATTTGGGTAGATTGTGGGTGACTGAAAAAGTGAGATATTGGAAACTATTGCATCCATTTGAATGGTTTTGATTTTGTCAGTGGTAACAGTAACCCAAAGAGCAAAGGAGCATTGGAAATGAACAGTTAAAATTTATTAAATGTTTTAAGATATATAAGCATTTACAAATAAGAGTATGAGAATTGAAAAGTAATAATGTTACCTTTTGCAAGAATTTGTGGATGAATGCCATTGTTGATTATTGGACATGACTATTACAAGTATGTTTCTATCAATAGTTGTGTATGCAAATAAGAGTAAACTATGACAGCCTAAAAGTAATGATGTTACCTTTTGGAAGATTTTGTGGGTGAATGACATTGTTGATTTGAGACCCTACATTGGACATGATTGTTACAAGTATGTTTCTATAAGTGGTTGTCTATATTATGCAATTGTTATTGATATTAAGAGACAATAATTGTAGGGAAAATTTAAAAAAATAGAATATATTTTACCATTATGAGGAACTGTTGTAACCCATTGTATTATAAAATTTGAAGGTATATGCCTTACCTAAAATCAAAATTTGTGCTCGTTTGCCTCAGGACATCGATGCAGTTTTCATAATCATTCTTTCCTTGCAAAACCAAGAATAAGGACATAACACAAATATGTGGAAGAAAAGTGCAATCAATACATAGGGAGGGGTGTTCATTGGGGTGATGCCAATTTCCACTTGATATTATTTTGAATCCATGGACATCCTTTAGCGTTAATCATTGCAGTAATCTTTAGAGCTCCCACTAAAACATAGGCATATGAGTAATTTTGGAGGACTATTGAAAGTAATAGGGAACCATGATAGAAAATGATATATTCGTGCCACAATTCATTATTACTATAAGCAATCCTCCAGAATGACTCAAGATGCTCATGGAGAGGCCAATATTTACATATCTTTGTAGAGAGCAAAGATCAGATGGGCCTATTACAAGTATGTTTGAAGATGGTTTGATATTTATGCTAATTCAATGAGGTCTAAATAATTGACAACAAACAATCAAGCTATATACAAGACACCTCTGTACTGGAGGCTTCATTCACCTTCCAGACTTCCTACATACCTTGTATCCACGAGATCAAGACATCTTGGATCCACACTCTATTTTTAGATATGTAGTTTTGGTTTTTCTATGTTTTGATGTATATGTTGTGGAAACACGACCCTTTCGAGGCATTAATGGTTTCCAAATAGTTCTTCTCCCTTGTACACCCAATCGGGTGAGATGGGCGGACCCTATAGTATATATTGCATACAGTTGAATTGTTTGTCATATAGCTATGATTGAAGAACATGTTCTCATTTTTCCTATGTGCATGAGGATTTTGTTTTGGTGTCCTTTACCTCGTATTGTATTGGTTTTTGTTCTAAGATTCTATCAAATTCTTATTAGTGCTTTGGTTGGAAAATAAATTACTAAAGAAATGCTTGAAATATGATTTTTTTGTAGTTACAATATATTGCATACTGTCATATAAACATGTAAGAGAGTAGAAGTGCAACAATAGGAAATTCAGTTATGTATATATACAAACCCATGTAATTTACTATGAGTATAAATACCTGGTTTAACATTATGTGTTGGAGGCTTGTAATTTTTGATGTAGAGGTGTGGTTCACTTTCACAACCATGCAGACATATCAATGCCAAGTAGGCATATTTCACAACAATGGGCTCAACCCCTCTTCACAATCTGAACATAAGTACCCACATTGTAAAGTTCCCCTTCCAAGTAGACTCTTTGGAATTTCAACATCTCAAATGAACAAGGATTCATCAAGGGATGGTTCTGAAACAAAACTCCTTACCATCCTTCACAAACTCCAAGCTTCTCTTCACAATGACCCTAGGCTTGATTGCCTACCAACTCCAACCAATGGATTAGTGCTTAAAAGGATTAAACCACCCTTGGAAACATTTTAGAATAGGGTAACTTGACATGTACAACCCTTAACAACCTTTAAAAATAATGGTCAATTCAACTACCATCCCCCTCACAAAATTAGTCCTATTATCTACTAGCCCTTGCCAATGACAAAGTTGAGAATAAATTCTCATAACCATCTCAAATCCACAAACTAGATAGGATTTTAGATACCCATTAAGGCTTCCTAAAACATATCAAAGTGAACACATGTTTTTTTGTGACAATGACTTCAAACGAGGACTGGTAACTCTTCTTTTAGGCCTAATTAAGCATTCATAGACAACAATTCTAAATCTTCTGTACATTCTCCATTTTAAATGATTTTGCAACATTTACCTTGGGTTTGAAAAATCTCATTACATCCTACTTAACAGATTCAAGGGGTTTACAATCTCTTTAGGAACTCAAAATACTTCAAGCTCAGATTTGACTCTAGCTGTCATGTTCTCCACTAACAAGGCAACAATTCATAATGGATCAAGTCATCCCCTTATAACCATTTTGACTCAAAATATTTATCTACACCTTCCTTTTACACCTTTACACATAAAAAAAAAATCATTTAAAAGCATTGGATTCAATGACAAAGAAATAAATCTTCATTCACCCTGCCCTTACCGATCTGAAACAAAGAAACAACAGTGCTAGGGCATAGACTATTTACAAGAAAACCTCAGAGTTTAATTTTACCACTTGGAAATATGAAAATATACCCTAAAATGAGTCATTCCACATATTTTCAGATTTTTTCATTGGAGGAAAATAGAATTATACAATTTTTGTATTCATTGTTAATCCTCATTGAGGGTTTTGACAGTTTTCAGAAAAACCTTCATAGAATGTTTGAAACTAAATGGAAATTCATTAGAACAAAGTTAAAGGGTACACAAATCATTGCCCTATCAAAACCAACTAATGAAATTCTAATTGGTGTCCATACAAGGTCGTACAAGACAGAAACAACAACAAAACATAAAAAAATGCAAGAAATTTAAATGTTTGTTATTCAAATTTTGAAATTACATCTTTCCCCACATATTTTCTCCCTCATTCGAACCTCCTCTAGAAATATATATTCCAAACATACCACAAATAACTCCTTAACCAACTCAAACTAATCCATGATCCTTCAACTTCCATAACTCGTCACTTGACAACATTTTTGTATAGTTTGCATAATGACAACTTTGGCATTTTTTGCTCATTTAACTCCTAACTTATTTCAGTTGGCATAGCTGATGCAGAGATAAAGTTGAGTATGTTATAATATATATTTGATGCAGATTTGATAATAGGTTGATCATTTATGATGTTGTCATCGATGTCACCTTAATATTTGTTGGTTGACAGTGTGCATGTTATACTAATGTATGTTCAAGAGGTTGAATCCTAAGTTGTGGTAAGAATTGGTGTGTACGATCATAAAGGAAGACTAAGTGATGTATCTAGATGCTATATCTATGATCACACAATTTGATCTTATGTTTGGTGTGACTTATGTTTGATTGAAGGTTGTCAGGTCAATATGAAGAACATGATGAAGCCAAGAGGGAATGATTTGATGTTTGTGTCAAATAGGTTTTGATTCAGATGTTGCGGTTCAGGATATATTATCTTGAATATGCTATGAGGTTTATGTTGCAACAACATCATGATTTGATGACCGAAACACCAAGTTTCAAGTCACAGAAGGTCGTTTAGTAAAAATTCATAAGTTATTAGAATAGTCATTTAGATCCTTGACCGGTGATGATGCACCATGTTGTAGTAAGTGATTATGTATTCTAGGGATCGTGGTGATGTTGAAGATTGAGGAGGATTGATGAGTTGTCATTTTCATGATCATTATAATCGGATTTCTTGGAGGTTGTACAAGAACATTAGAGAATGTGTTGTGGTTTGAATTTTCTTTGTCAAACCGATGTGCGATGGATTTGATGACTGGCCTGAGTTTGTCAAAGAGTTCTATAGATTGTTAACACATTTTAGGGTTTGTTCATTGAGAGGGAAAGATTATAAAACATTTTATAAGGTGATTAACTTCCCTAATGAACTTATAATGTATAAATATGTAATATGATGAAAAGTACAACTATAGATCATGGATGCAAAAGTGTGATTGAGAGAAGAGAGAAGATTGTTTGTATGTGAAGAAGAGATTGAGCTTGAATTAGATTTGTATTAGCAAAGAGTGCTACTTTCTCAGATCATTTACTTGTTGATTCTTAACAGCTTCATCGAGATAAATCCCTTAACCAAGTAGATCCTAACAGGTCTAAATTGTAAATCCTTTAACCAGGTGACTCTTTAGTTAGGGTTTGAAATCCTTTAGCTAGGTTACTCCTAATAGGGTAAAGCTCCTAATAGGGATATAGGTAAATCCCTTGACCGGGTGACTCCTAACAGGGTCTTTCTCTTAACCGGGCATTTGTAGTCTTTTAATAGGGCTAAGCTCTTAATTGGGCATACTTCAAAAGAGTGCAGATATTTGTGGGTGCCATCTGCACACATGGTTTTTCCCAGTTGGGTTTCCATGATAAAAACTTTGGTGTTATTGTTTTGCATGGTTGTGGATTTTATCTTTATTGTTTAAGTTTTTTCATGTGATATATGTCTATTGATGCAAGTGGTTGAATGGTTAATAAAAATTTTGAATTGTTACATTACTGATTCACCCCCCCCCCCCCTCTCAATAATCTTGGACCTCTTAATACTAAAAATTTCAACTACCTAGAATGACTCAACCCTTCAAAAATAAAGTATGTGACTTATTATGTCTTGTTAGACCCCATACTCTAACTTGAAATTCATATCAACATCATGCCTTCTTTGATACAATATTGATAATCATTATAATATTTCATCATTTTACAAATGATAACTTCCTAGCGACTTCCAATGGCTTCATAGAGCCTCAAAGCATACAAGAACATGAATTAAACATTGAATATAATCATAAAATCCTGATTGTCTATGAAGGCTAGGTGCTCCCATATCAAAATCCCCATGAAAAGGAAAATCAAGTCCCTCTAGTGAGGACCTACAACAAAATCATTTTTTATCTCCTCTTTCTCTGACCTCCAAATGCTTCTTTCACCTGGTGTACCTTTCCAATGAACTAAGTACTGAAAACATGCATAAACTCTAGACCTTGCACCAACACTCAACTCCATCTTCACTCTTGGCTTTCCTATATTCCTGATCAGGTAATTGGACTTATCAAAGGGAAATCGCTTCCTCTTCCAATCCGCTTCTCTGGTTGTCTACACTAGGATAAACACAATAACAATTTCATTGACAAAAACAATTTGATTAGTATTAATACCATACATGAATTTTTTTTTCTTCTCAAATCTCCTTGGTGACTCCTACCACATCACAACATCTGATGGCATTATCTGCATCCTTTCATCAACAATCTTATCATCAATCTTTATGCATTATTCTTCTTGTTCTACCATCATCACCTCAAATTGCCTGGTTTGTTTAACTCTAACCTTACTATTCCATTCACTCTTGCTGGTTGCATATGTTTTCCATAAATCCTCTTCGCTATCCTCCTTTGTTTGTTCATTTTCATTTCCATCAGGGATTCTTTTGTCTTCATGTATAGTTCTAATGCCTTCACTTGCCTTCTCTTTTGCACCATCCTTTGAATATGCCAAACAACTCCCTTTTTAATTGTCAAATGCCAAATTTTTTGTTGCATCTCAATTCTTTTGTCCAATTCTTCCATCCTTTTCTTCAGCTCATCCATAATCTTCCTTGGTTCTCTTATCTCTTGCTCAAATTCTATTTGCCTCAACTCTTCCTCTTTCCTCTTCCTTTCTATCTCTTCTTATATCTGGGTAAAACCTTGAAGGTGTGTCACATTTTAGGCTAACTAAGAAGAATCGATCAAGCAAAACTCGACCGAGTAGCACTTAACCGAATCAACATACGCGTCGTGTGGCGCCTAATGGCACCTACGTGGCTAGCGGTACTAGGTTGAGTGTGATTTGACCAAGTCCCACACACATAATAAAATTCAAGGAAGGTAGTTTAATCCCCTCATTTGCACAGTGAGGGGCTAGCGAAGAAGAGAAGGGGGCTTGAGGACACTCGACTCAGTGCGAGGTAGGGCCCCACTTTTCTTTTCTTTTAATGTTATATTGGTACCAAATGTTTATTTTTTTATATGTTTTTTCATAATTATATGTATAAAATATCTAGTTTAATATTTCATTCTGAAAACTAAAACCTTAAAACTTAAAATGTAAACCTTAAACCTTAAAATGTAAACCTTAAACCTTAAAACTTAAAACTCAAACCTTCAACCTTAAGCCTTAAACATTTCATTAGTGTTCACCATGTACACTATAGATGACATTAGTATTACATCTGAGAACTAGCAAATAATTTAAACATAAAAACATAAATAATTTAAACTCGATTGCAAATACTTATATAGCCTTAGTGTATTGTAATAATAGTACTAGATGCAAGAATCAAGTTTGTCATTTCTCATGCAACATGAACATTGATATGTCTATCATTTTTCATTTAAATCAAATTTTACAATTTCATGCAACCTATCATGCAAGATAAAACATGCAAAAATATGTTTACAATATCCCATGTATTTTCATTTCATGTGTATGACATGCTAGTTTCTTTTCTAAATAAACCAATATAAATTTGAAACCGTGCTCCTTTCCTGAAATGATATGTTGTAGAAAATTTTTGGTCATTCAAAGAACCTTTAAACATCAACATTAATCATAACTATTCATTGAAACATTGAAAGACTAAAATTTCACTATACGGATGTAATATGTAATGATTCAATACATCTTAAGGAGATGTACTATGTAATGATTTGAATGCCTTAAGTAAATGAAATTGTTTTTAATTTACAAGGTTTTTAATCCTTTTTATTTAGTGAATGTGTTGCAAAATTTAAGTGTACATTTGATTATTTGAATGTCTAAGGGGATTGTTTGAATAATGGAAGGGTGTGTACTTAGAGGGGAGAGGTGAATCAATACCCTTAAAACTTTTATCAATTAACCTTAGTAATCTTTTCTTGCATTACCGACCATATTTCTTTTCTACTTTATGCATGTAATATCATAACATAAATGTAATTGCATGTAATCAATCATAGAAACATTCATGAAACTTAGTTACACATGACACAAGAATTGGTAACGCAGAAAATCCTTCTTAGAAGTAACATGTTAGACTTGTTAAGTCTACTCGGTTAAGAAATTTTAGCAACACAATGTATGTGTGCACTCGGTTAAGGGATTTACAATAATACTGTTAAGTCCACCTTCTTGATGGATTTCTTTTATTTTCTACAATTGTTGGAGAGTAGACAAAAATACTTATGACCTGATAACTTGCAATCTTGAATTGTTGAATACAGATCCTTTAAGTTCACAAGATACATGTATCACCTATTGTGATTGATAATACCTCTATTCTGCTCGCTATCCTTGAATCTAGTTCTTCATAACTGAATTCTTCCTTTTGTGTCCTTCTGTATGAAAATCTCTGTTTGATCCATAGATGTCTTTTGCGACTACAATCATCATGTTCTTGAATGATTATACATCTATATATACAAAGGTTTTGACCTTATTAGGTTTCACGCTTTACAAGAAAAAATCTATGATCAAAGGTTTACAACTTGACCTTGATCTCCTAGTTTTCATGTTTACAATCAGTTAGACTGATTAAAACTATTACTTATGCTTTACTTGATCCTCAAGAAACAGTTTTATAGCTAAGCATAAAGCTAATTTAAAACTAAAGTGCTTTAGTTGACGTGTATCTCAGAACCACTTTTCTCAGGAATAAAATTATCTCTCGGTAGACTGGTTCTTGGGATACTATGTAGACTGTGTTCTCTATTTACTTTGTGAACTATCTGTCGGTGATAGTGCTATCAGTGTTAACTAATTTTGGTGTTCTTGTGTGCTTGACTGTTTCAGTGACCTCTGCGCTTGACTAAATGCTATCACTCGGTGATGATGTAACTGACAGTCTAAAAAATTGTTTCCTTGTATACTAATGACAACTTATGATTCTTTAAGGATTATCAATCTCCCCCTTTGGCATTAGTATCAAAAGATGATATGTGCAAAATGATATGTTCAGTATATACATCAAGTGTTTACCTTGTCAATGATTCCCCCTATGTGCATGCCTCGGTACAGTGTATGTACATGTTTCCTCCTTTGTGTATTTCCCTCTTTTTCCTTTGACATGTTTTCTCCCTTTGTAAGGTCTATACATTTTCCCCATTTTTAATGTATACATATATTTTCCCCCTTTTTTGAAAATAATGACAAAGGTGTAGTACTTACAGCTTGTCAAATATGTGAGCAAGGGATTTTTGAATTTTTTCCATCTACTTCTCCCATTGCTCCTTGAGGTGCTCGAGGGTCATGTGCTCCAAAGTGATTCTAGTGTGCATGTCATATATACTCTTGGTTACTGACATTTTTGGGGTGGAAATTAATGTCTTTGTTGAAGTCATGTGTTTCAGCAACAATGTAAGATTAGGTAGTAATATATATTGGAGCTAATTTACCTCATCTCTGATTTTTCTTTCAGCCTTTTGTATCTCAAGTCTCAACTGTTTTGATTCAACAATATTCTCATAATGCAATTGGAATGCATTTTCCTCAGTTGTGAGACTTTGTGCACTAGCTTTAAGATCTTCATCTATTTTAGCTATCTTTTCACTATACTCGGTAGTGAAATGCTCTAGTGTGCACAAATTTTGAACTAAGTTAACTACTTCTGATATTATTGGTTCCAATCTAGTTACTAGCTTTGAAAGTTTTACCTTGTTTTTTGCCACTTCTTGGTTGATCTTCTCTGTGAGCTTATAGTGACACTTCTCTTCTGCACATTCCTCAATTACCTTGTCAGCTTCTACATTCTATGATGTTATTGCCTCGGTAAGAACTGCTAGTTGATCAAGTATTGGTGCATTTTGATCAATTTGAGTGCCAGGTACTATTTGCAATAGCATTTCCTTTGTAGTATCCAAGACTTGTGAATTTTTGTGCTCCTTGAGATTGTCTTGTATTTCCTTCCTCTTGCATAGTTTTCTATACTTGGTTAGTGACTCAAAGTCCAGTGTCCTTGGATCACAATCGGGTATATCTATTATTTCATCAAGTGTGACCAGTGCTTTACTCTTCTTCTTCTTCTTAGGAATGGTTCTGGAAGCAGGGGAATGTAGTACCATAGCAAGTTCCTTCTCTATTTATTTTGATTTTGGTGATTGTGTGGGAGGTGTGGTGCCTTTGGTATGTTGCTCAGTATTAACCTATTGGTCGGTAGTAGACGTCTCTACATCAAACTTGTCTTTATCTGCAGCCTTGTTTACCTCTTCGGTGTCCTTGGCAGTGGCATCACTCGGTGCTTCCTCTCCACTTGTATCTTTCTTCTCTTCATTTGTATCTTTCTACTCCCCATGTTCATCACCTTTTTCTTTAAGTATGTTTGCATCAGGTTCAGGTCTTTTCTCCTTTTCTTCAGTGATTATATTGATATCTTGTATCAGTAAAGGAATATGACCTGGTACATTTACCTATGCAACATCTGTTGTCTCCTTTTCTTTTGTATGCTCGGTGGCAATACTTACATCTTCATCATTCTTGGGATCATCATTAGAATCAATATCAGTTATATCTTTTATTGAGATATTTGGTGTATCCCCTAATGATTTTAATAATTGAGGTACATCATCCATGGCCTTACTTTCCTCTATTGTCAAATCAATTGGATTGACATCCTCGGTGTCATTGATGAAGACATGCTCAAGGCTCGGTGTGGCCTCGTTCTCCTCAATGTGAGGTGTCTCGGTTAGAGCTAATATCTTCTTGGCTGGATTGAAGATTTCATTCCAAATCCCATTTCTTTCTTTGTCAATTTCTTCTAATCTTCCCTGTAGTACTTTGTATGCTCTCATCTTTGCAGAGAATTTCTTTGCATGGTCCTTCATTGTTGAATCAATTTCTTCAATTTTTGACTCGAGTGGCATGAATGTTACTAGGGATCTTTCCCTCATATGTTTTTCTATGTGCAAGGTATATGTCCATCTTGTTGATTTTTTGTCATTTAGCTCTTGTGGAATATTCTTGTTGAATTGTATAGGTACATACTTGTATGCAACCATTGCCTTAGTTATGGCCTCTTCTATCTTTTGCTAATCTTTAGGAGACAAGGTTAGTCATTGTCTAATCTTGTGATGTGATAAGATAGCTATCTGTGTTGATGATTAACTCTGCACCTTCATCAATTGTCTTAGGTATCTTGGCATTTTCTGCTTCAATCCTTTGTTATCTTTCATCCCTGGCAGTATCATCCTTGTCTTCTTTTCCTCTTATATATATCCTTCTTTGTGTCAGTTCTGATTGCCTGGTTTGAGGCTTTCTTTTTTGATAAGTCCTCACAGTACCTTTCTTTATTGGTGGTGATTCTATCTCTTTTGTAGTCTTACTCCTTGTTCTTGATGCAGTTGTTACATTTGTAACATTTTCTTTCTTGAATGGCAGTGCATCTGATTCAGTGGACTCTGAGTCACTTAACTCTTCACCTTCACCAACGGGTGACTATCCCTCAGTGATATCTTGTTCCAACTCTTCATCATTTACCAAAAGTTTCTTTTGAAGAGCATTTATTATTTTTATCTTCTTTCAGTCTATCTACTTCACTACTAACCCAGTCTTGATTCTAGACTTGGCTTCCTCATATGTGCCAAATATTCTCAATGATTTATCCATTGTTTCATTCAGTAAAGCTTCAATAGCCTTTGTAGCCTGATCAATGTTGATCTCATAGTCCAATGGTGGTAACCATGTTGTTCTCAGTACAACTGGTTTGATTAGAGTTGTGATGGTGTCCACTATGAAACATATGTCATCTTTGTATTGTTCAACCAGTTGTGCAGGATTTCTCATCCTCTTCTACATTCTATCCTTAAAAGTGGTGAAGTATGCATCCAATATAGATGTAAATTTATCCCCTAGTGACTTAATAAATTCACTAATCTTTGGAGTTATTGGTCGGGTTGTGTCCTAAGTGACATTATTGACAGAAGGGAAGAAATTTTGAAAATAGAAGAATGTGCACATAAGGAGTGAACCAAACTTACATGAATTAGATCTGGCTTACCTAATTATCCTCATATTCTCCTCCATTTGCTTCAGTAGTAGCTCGGATAAGTCCAGTTGAAGTCCCTTTTCACAATCTTATAAGCAGTGTCAACTGCTCCACATGCTATGTTGTCCATTCTGCTATCTTGGAATATTTTATACTCAATCACACATGCACCAAATTTCATCTCGGGGTCAGTAATTGTCTGGAGTTTCAACCCTCTACCATACCATTCAACTCTAGTTAGTTTTTCAATTTATGGGCGTGAAGGATGCTTTAGGGCTTTAGCCTTGACAGTTATTGGATAACCAGTTACAACATGAATCACATCCTTTGTGATCAGTTTTGGTTCATCCAACCATATTTTTCTATCATGTACAGGGCTAAGTACAATGCATATCCATTCGTTCTTGAACTCTATCAAGAATAGTAGGGCATTGATTAACCCTTTCACCTCAATGTGCTTGTGTTCATATTTCAGGTTTCTATATGTGCATAGCTTCTGGTAAGCTTCTTCAATCTTAGGATCTCTGATCTCTGCAACCTTGTAGTGGATGAATGCACAGGTATCTTCAACCAACAAAACCCTAGGAGGGATGCTTGAGAACACTCCTTGTCGTCAGGTTGAGCAACAACCTCAGGGAAAAACTTATAGTTAGGCTCTTCACAGGTTGTGTTCTTAATCAGGTTGATCTTCTTGTCCTTTGTGCTCTTGATCTTTGAGACTAACGAGGTAGTTTCCATTGTTCATGAAATTAGGGCTTCTTTTCAAATGAATTATGTGCTTGGTAAGTCTAGATACTCACTTGATCTTTTTTGTGGATGGTTGAAATCTGTCAGAGTAGCCTTTGAATTTTTTGTGAATCGTTCTGCAATCTTGTCTCTTATCTTTGCTCTGTTGTTTTCTCTTTTTCACTTGGTGATTGAATGAGCTCTTTGTTTCCCTATTTATAGAAAATAACCTAAGTGGTGCATTGAATGCTTTAGCTACCACTCGGTCAATGAAACAAAGATGCTTGGGTATCATACCAAAGTCTTCATCCTTGGTGAGTATACAACGCTCGGGGTAAGTGACAACTTAGTTGTACTTTTCACATGTTCACCGATGATGCTCGGTATGTAGCGAAGACTTGATTATCTTTCACATGTTTACCGACGAAGCTTAGTTTATATTGACAACGTGGTTGTTTTTCATATGTACACCAACGATGCTCGGTATGTATTGACCGAGGAGATTGGATTAACAAAATTATAACAAGTAATATCATATTGCATCTCCATTCATGCTAATTTGGCATATTATCAATGAATATTGGAACTGATGTAAAATATAACTTTGTAGAGTGCAGTTCCATACTTACTTGTATTGCTTAGGTGGGGGTGATGGAATCACCTAATCCATTGGATGAGGTGTCACCTACTGTGGTGCTTGGTCCAGCATCATCTTTGCTTGAAGATTTCCTCCACATTTGATTTCTCATTCTCCTGATATCTTCAATAGTGTTTCCATTTGCAAAAGTGCTTAACTTTGTCACTCGGTCTCTACAGTCCTTGCTTAGGTGGCCGACCTTATGACAGTGTAAGCATGTCATTCCAGAGTTAGTCCAGTTCCTCAATCTTCGTATCCATTTCCTCGTGCAGTTTGCAGCTATGTGTCCATATCTACCACATGTTGTGCAATTTACCCATGTGTTGTAATCCCAAACATATGAGTTACCGACTCTTCTCGATTTATTAACATTTTCTTGCTCTTTAGGTTTCCATACTTTCTTTTTCTTTTTCCTGCATTCATGATATGTGTGGTCATGCATTTTGCAATTAGGACAATATTTTTCCATGTAGGATTCCTTCTTTGGTTTATTCACCTTAGATTTGCATTCAGGTGCTTTGTTTCCATGCTTGTTACAGTTATAACAATTACCAATGAATGTAGAAGTAGATTTAGAAATACCTTTTTGTTTGCTCCTGCAAACATTTGATGTGTGGCCTAGTTTTCCACAGTGATTGCATGACTTCTTCTTTGCTCTTGGATTTTTGTAGACATCCCTTTGATCAGATTGGTTTGATGATTCTCCATGCTAGGTATACCCTAAACCGGTATTATTGTTGAGTCTTCTTTGTCCATTCAGAAATTCATCCATTCTTTTTATGTTGTCTTCATCTTTCTTGATCATATCATTATGTTGTTTCTAAATCCTCACTTCATTCTTTAGTTTATCATTTTCTTCTCTTAGTTCACCAATAGCTTTCAATTTCCCATTAAGTTCTATGTTCACTAAGTTGGCCTCATGACTCATAAGAACTATTTGATTTGTGATTTCAATGTGATGTTTAGTAAGTCTATGTATCTCATATTCTTTCTCTTGTAATTTCTCATTCATCTTTCTCCTGTCATCAATAGCTAATGTTCTTTCTTGTTCAGCCTGTCTTCCATTATTCATAACATCAATCATTCTTACCATCTGTGTCTCTTGATCGATCTGTAGTATATTTACTTGTTCAGTCATATGTTGATTGATTTCATTCAGACTTGTAATGCTTCCTTCAGATGTGTCAGATGTATTACCAGATGCATATCCTAATGAATCAAATAAATCAGGTATCTTTTCTTCATGATAGTCAGTTTCATTGTAGTGAGATGACATGAATTTTCTCTCAGCTAATAATTCTTTCATCTTGTTTCTTGCTTCATTGTATTGCTCAAAGAAAATCTGTATCTCCAACTTCTGATTCTCAATATTGTTATCAAGCTTATACCTTTTCATTGTATGATCTTTTCTCTCAAGTGATTTAAACTTTTCCAAATAAGAGATCTAGCTTTGATACCAATTGTTGGAACAATGGAAGGGTGTGTATTGAGAGGGGAGGGGTGAATCAGTACCCTTAAAATTTTTATCAATTAACCTTAGCAATCTTTTCTTGCATTACCGACCATATTTCTTTTGTACCTTATGCATGTAACATCATAATATAAATGTAATTGCATGTAATCAATCATAGAAACATTCATGAAACTTAGTTACACATGACACAAGAATTGGTAACGCAGAAAACCCCTGTTAGAAGTAACATGTTAGACTTGTTAAGTCTACTTGGTTAAGTGATTTTAGCAACACAATGTATGTGTGCACTTGGTTAAGAGATTTACAATAAGACTCTTAAGTCCACCTTCTTAAAGGATTTCTTCTATTTTCTACAATTGTTAGAGAGTAGACAAAAATACTTATGAGCTGATAACTTGCAATCTTGAATTGCTAAATACAAGTCCTTTAAGTTCACAAGATATATGTATCACCTATTGTGATTGATAATACCTTTGTCCTGCTCGGTAGCCTCGAATCTAGTTCTTCATAGCTGAATTCTTCCTTTTGTGTACTTTTGTATGAAACTATCTGTCTGATCCATAGATGTCTTATGCGGCTACAATCATCATGTTCTTGAATAATTATACATCTATATATACAAAGGTTTTGACCTAATTAGGTTCACGCTTTACAAGAAAAACTCTATTATCAAAGTTTTACAATCTTGACCTCGATCTCCTAGTTTGCATGTTTACAATCAGTTAGATTGATTAAAACTATTACTTATGCTTTACTTGATCCTCAAGAAATGGTTTAAGCATAAAGCTAATTTAAAACTAAAGTTCTTTAGCTGACATGTATCTCAGATCCACTTTTGTCAGGAATAAAATTGTCTCTCGGTAGACTGGTGCTCGGATTACTCTGTAGACTATGTTCTCAGTTTACTTTGTAAGCTATCTATCAGTGATAGTGCTATCGATGTTCACTAATTTTGGTGTTCTTGTGTGCTTGACTGTTCGGTGACCTCTGTGCTTGACTGAATGTTGTCACTTGGTGATCATGTAACCGACAGTCCAAAAAATTGTTTCCTTGTATACTAATTACAACTTATGATCCTTTAAGGATTATCAGGGATCTATAATATGTTTAATGATTTGAATGTATTAAGGGGATGTTTAAATTTAAATAATGATTTGAATGTCTTAGAGTTCAATGAAATCATTTTTAATTTACTTGAGGTTTGTAATGTTTATATGGTTAATGTTTAATTTTAGATTTGATTTGAATGTATAGTTTGTACATATAAAACATATATGTATATACATGAACTATTTTGTTAATTCTATTTAATATACACATGTGCACACTTGCATTTTATATCTAGATTTGTGCATCATCTATCATATCTATACATCATGGCATCTAGTGGTTCAAAGCCTAATATACATCATGATAGTGACCATGCATCATGGGCATTGTCTCATGGTACTCCCCAGAGTAGGGAGAATCATAGACAAGGGACTATTTCTAGATTTCACGTCGCTCTAGCTCAACTAGAGCGAACGATGCAAAATAATGTTGTCCTCCCTAATAGGGAGAGGTGCATCCATTCGTACTGAGCTTATGAGTATGATTCAGAAGAACAAATCATACAAACCCTATCATGACACCTCTATTGACACATTTTATCAGAGCTTAGCTAGTACAATATTAGGGACAGTTACATGGAGGACTGTTGACATGGATGTTTCTGTGGCCAATGTGAAGGTTGTGTTTGGACCTGAATACCTAGAGGAAAATGTTGTGAGAGCTTATAGAGTGATGAAGTGTAAGGATGACCTCGTGGCCCCCTTCATATATCCTAGATGGTTGGAGGCCCATCATATGTGGCTATAAAAGGATGAGGTGTCACTCTATTTCTACAAACAATTGTATGCAGAATTCCATTTAGGGTTTGATGTTGATTACATGGACTTTCCATGACATGTGGGTCAGGGGCGGAGTAGATTTACAAATAATTTCAGACGACATGATGCACCACAACCCCCTAGTAAGAGGTTATTGGTGGGTCAAAACCTTTTGGTTCTTCCAAAAGGTTTGGAGGCCCACACTTGAGCTAGAGAGTCTATGGCTGAGGAGGCACGCCTAGACATGTACTCTAGCATTGCCTCCATCACAACTCGGGTTGACCAATTGTCATATGATTGTGTGGCTAGGTACATTTTACAATCTCGTACGAGCCCAAGCATTGATCATTCAGACCCTTTTTATGATCCTTACATCCTCTACCAACTCCCCATGCCTAATGATATAACACAAGAGCCTGAGGATTGTCTGCGTGTGATGAGCTCCATTTTAGTGATTTGTCTCCTTGATGCTTATCAGGGGTATTATATATTGCATGGGTTCACTCTGAGTGAGATGCCTGCATTCATTTGATGAGTGGTTCAGAGATCCTCCATTGCTAGCGACAAAGGACATGGAGATGAACATGTAGGTACTTCCAAACAGGAGGACATTCTAATACGTCCTACTTCTCAGTGACAAAGTGCGGTTGATCCTACACCCCCAGAGCAGACACCTCCTCCATAGAAGAAACATCTTGTACGATTTTAGACTAGATTCTTATCTCTTCTTATGGATGACGCCATTGATGCATTGTCCTTACACTCTTCTGATTTATCAGACATTGGATGTGCATTCCAGCAGACAGATCAGGTAAGAAACCAAATTTTGATTTTCATTAAATAATTGCATATATATATATATATATATATATATATATATATCTTGCAACTATATATATATATATATATATATATATATATAAATTCTAAATATGTATATTTTAAAATATATTGTGTATAGGAGATTACGATGGCTGCCGCATATGGGAATTTACAGGCACCTGGTGATCTGATTCATCAGGATACACAGGTAAATTAATTTATTTTGAAAAACATGTACATGTTTTAATTGTTTTCAAGTTTAAATGTATATATCAAAATTAAATATTTGTTCTTGTTAGATAAAATATTCTAACATGGAATTTGTGTATTCTAACAGACCAGGGATAACTTTAAGAAACCCCCTCCTAGGAAAAAGTGTAAAATCCTGGCAAATCGTACATTAATTTAGGGGAAATTTTTTAATGATGATGGCAAAGTTTTTTTTCAAATTAAGAAAAAAATATAAAGTCGTAGGCGATTTTGTCCCTCTCGAATGAAAATTCCATAAAATCCTGGCG
>MU224036.1:601017-614291 GCA_018584345.1 Thuja plicata
AGACACGCGTCCGCAAAATGCCGGGCGAATTTGGGGCCGCCTATAAATATATTTATAAAACTAGTGGCGAATATAGGCCGTCCATTTGGGGCCACCTAGAAATTATAGGCGAATTTTTAAATTTTATAGGGACCAAAAATTAGATTCCATTGGCGATAATTTGTAAGAAAAATATAAAATTAAATATCGCGCGGGGCGATGGGCCCGGGCATTGGACTGAATATTAATAATGGCCAGGCGATACGGTGAAACGAATATATGTAAAACAATCGCCAATTCCCCGCTCGCCGACATGCGACATTCGCCATTTGGCGAATAATCGCCACTAAAGTTATCGCTGTAACAGACCCCTCGAGAAGGTGGAGGATTGGATGAGGGACTAGGTGGTGAGGGCGCCTTGAGTTAGAGTTTCTATGTTATGGATCTACATTTATATGTTGTGGATATACATTTCTATTTTGTTGATACATTTTTTATACATTTCTATGTTGTAGATATTTATCTATTATGTTGTGGACATTGATCTATTTGACACATTTCTATGTTGTTGATCTACATTTCTATGTTGTTTCAATACATTTCTAGATACATTGTTGATACATTTCTATGTTGTGGACATTTATCTATTATGTTGTGGACATTGATCTATTTGATACATTTCTATGTTGTGAATCTACATTTCTATGTTGTTTCAATACATTTCTAGATACATTGTTGATACATTTCTATGTTGTGGACATTGATCTATTATGTTGTGGACATTAATCTATTTGGTAATTGATACATGTGTTTAGATATAGATATTTACACGGACTCATTTTAAAAGCTTAATTTATCATGTATTAAAATGAAATATTTATATTTAAACAAATAGCATATATAAGTAATTTAAATATTAATTTACTAATCATGCAATCAATGACATTTATATTTAAGAAATGTATCACAATTAAATTTGCATATATATAAGAAATTTATTTAAACTAACACACGGCATATAGAAGGTCAATGTATATTGAAAATATAGGTCTTCATTTCAAAGTTGATTCAATGTATATAACCAACGTATCTAAACTAATGACATATAATAAGTAATACATACATGTAAGGAATAGAAGTAACATATGGAATATAAGTAATGACATATTTAAAAGAAATATAAGTGACACATAAGCATATAAGTTCATATAAGTAAGCCAAGTACACATGTAACATATGGCATATAAGTAATACATGTAACCAATATAAGTAAGCAAAATAAGTAACACATGTAAGGCATATAAGTAACACATGTAAGAAATATAAGTAACACATGGCATATAAGTAATGCCATATTTAAAAGAAATATAAGTGACACGTAAGCATATAAGTTTATATAAGTAAGCCAAGTACACATGTAACATGTGACATATAAGTAATACATGTAACCAATATAAGTAAGAAATATAAGTAACACATGTAAGGCATATAAGTAACATATGTAAGAAATATAAGTAACACGTGATATATAAGTAATGACATATTTAAAAGAAATATAAGTGACACATGAGCATATAAGCAAACTTGTCACGATGTCTTAAGGGGATATGAAGCTTGTCTTAAGGGGATGTCTTAAGGCACGATGCCTTAAGTGGATGTCTTAAGGGGATATGAAGCTAGTCTTAAGGGGATGTATTAAGGCACGATGCCTTAAGTGGATGTCTTAAGGGGATATGAAGCTAGTCTTAAGGGAATGTCTTAAGGCACAATGTGTTAAGGCACGATGTCTTAAGTGGATGTCTTAAGGGGATATAATTTGTCACGATGTAATATATAAGTAATATACATAATTACATTTGAACCTTCAAAGCATACATTCAAAGTAATATACATAATTAAATTTGAACCTTCAAAGCATACATGTATCTTTAGTTAAAATATGAAAGCATAAGCCATAATTATATATCAAAATATTTGATCCAAATTTATATATATACCACTTCTAGGACTCAAACTATATAGTAGTTCGTTGTATATCTAGTTCAAATATGAAAGTATAAGCCATATTTAAATAAGTTTCTAAGCCTTAATCTCCTGATACATATAGTCTGGATCCTCTCTATCTTTTATTATCTCCAAAAAAACCATGTTCTTCAATAGGCAACCTCCACTTTTGGTTGTCATGTCCTTTTTTTGGCATTGTCTCATATTGCAACTTGTCATTTCCACCAAAAATAATATCATCCACAAAAACTTCAAAAATATAGATGTTATCATGATCACTTTTGAAATACAAATTACTATCAGCAGTATCTTTACTAAAACCATGTTTCAGTAAATACTTATCCAATCTTGCATACTAGAATCTAAGAGCTTGTTTCAATCGATAAAGTATTTTTTCTTCGATCTAAAAACCATGTCATCTTCATCAGTCAAGGGAAACCCATCTGGTATCTCAATGTATTCTTCCTCTTCCAACTCTCCATTCAAGAATGCAAACTTAACATCCATTTAATATGCCTTAAAATTTCCTGTAAGTATCATATGCAAGAAACATCCTAACAACTTCAATTCTAGCAATAGGATCAAAGGTATCCTCAAAGTCAATACCTTCCATCTGTGAATATCCCTTGTAAACAAGTCTTTATTTATTTTGAGCAACCTCACCTTCTTCATTCAATTTATTTCCGAATACCCATTTAGTATCAATCACATTATTGTCCTTGGGGCTAGGAACAACTATCATATTTACATGCTTTGATCAACATATTTAGGCTCAATATTAGAAATCAAACAAATTTTACTTCTAGTAATTATTCCTCTAGTCTGAACACCCTAATTCTTATCACCAATCATATGATTCTTTGAATGATTTAACTTTACATACCTAGGATTCTTTGGATTTTCTTTTATATAAGACTCTTGTGTTTCCACGTCTTCATCATTTGCATCTTCATCATTTTGTTCTCCCAATCCATTATAATTCTGATTTTGACTCTGCGCTTGCACAATTTGACTCTCTTCTTCATTATTTGATTCATATTTACAAGATCTGACATGTTTTTGAAAAACTTTCATCCGCTCTAACATTTTCACTTTTAATTACTTTCTTCAACCTGAGTTTATTACATTTATATGCTTTGGGTTTTGTAGATAACCAAGAAATATCCATTCATCAAATATAGGATCAAATTTCCCTGGGTCTTCATCTCTTCTAATATATCATTTACTTCCAGAAATTCCAAAACATTTTACTGTAGGAACATGACCATACCAAAGTTCATAAGGTGTCTTACTGGTTCCTTGTTTAATTTGCACTTGGTTCAAAGTGTATACTAAAGTGCTAAAAAATTCTCTCCATCATATCTGTGAAATATTACCTTCAATCATCATGGTTCTAGAAGTGTCTAGAATAGTTTTGTTTCTTCTCTTTGCAATTCCATTATGTTGTGGGGTCCTCAGAGCAGACATATGTCTCTTTATTCCATGTTATTCACAAAAAATGTTAAACTCAGTTGAAGTAAAATCTCCAACTCTATCTGATCTCAGACACTTCAACTTCATTCATTTTTCAGTCTCAACCATAGCTTTGAAAATCTTGAATTTTTCAAAGGATTCAGATTTCTCTTTAAAAAATGTAACCCACATCATTCTAGAATAATCTTAAATGAAGAGAATTAAATACATGTCCCCATAGTAACTTCTTCTTCATCTTCTTCTTCTTGCAGGACCACATAGATCAGTATGCACCAAATCCAAAATTTCACTCGAAGAATAATTCTTCCTCTTAAAAGTAGAATTAATCCATTTACCCAACTGACATTCCTTACACATCACATTAGTAGGCTTCAACAATTTAGAAAGATCTATAACAAATTTTGTAGTACTTATTTTCACAATGTTATCAAAGTGTACATAACAAAATCTCTTATGCCACAACCAACTATCATCAATCTTAGCAATCAGACATCCACTTTTAGAATTGTTCAAATGAAATACATTACCTTTTGTCTTTCTTCCTGTAGCAATCTCAATTCCAGATCTTCCAATAATTTTCCACATTTCATCCATGAATTGTAAGTTGTATCCTTTATCAACTAACTATCCAATACTCAAAAGATTATATTTCAAACCTTCAACATATAGGACATCATCATTATTAGTCTTACCATCAAGAATAATAGAACCTTTTCCTTTGATCATGCAAGGAGTATCATCGCCAAATCTGACAACACCACCATCATACCTTTCCAATTTCACAAATTTATTTGTCTCTGGTCATGTGTTGTGAAAATCCATTGTCAATAACCCATTCATCCTTCTTATCCACATGTGAAACCAAAGCTTTCTCTTCATTCACAAAATCGGGATCTTCATCTTTAATATCAATAAACACAATCTCATATTCGCTCTTTTCAGATTCATCATTAGACACACCTTCATCAACAACATAATAACATTTCTAATATTTAGACTTGAATTTCTTAGGCTTGTACTTATTCTCTCTATCACGACATCTTGAAGCAATATGACCAATCTTATTACATGTAAAACACTTCAAAGGCAACTTTCCTTGATACTTACCAGATCCCTTAGGTAGTCGTTTTGCGATTTTCAAGCTCTTCAAGCTCTCTTTCTTCTTTATCAATTTGTTCACATTCCTTAGCATATCTACCAAGCTTAGATGAACTTTCTCCAAAATCATATATTTTGTTATCCTTAGAAATAGTACCTTTAAATGAAATTTCTTTTTGGGCGGATGCAAGAAGTTGAGTCCCACTTTTGGCCAAAAAGTGGAAGTATTTTCCCTATTTTTAAACATTTTGTCAATTGGTGTCAAAAGTTGAGGTACTTAAAGATTGAATCTAAGAAAACTTCAGTAATAGAAAATGTAGTGCTCAGAGTATACTTTTAAAATATGAAATTTATTTCAATACCCACATGGTAAAAATTGTATTTTAGTAGGCATGTTTAAAAATTACTTTTTTGAAATGCCTGTTTCAGGACCATACCACACGTGTATGACCACCCTATTTTGAACTAAATAAATGAATTTTGTGAATCAATCTGGGGAAAGGTACCTAAACCACCAAATATTGATGAGAATGTTTTTTCTTTTTATTTATTGAATATTTTTTAATTGATTTTAAAGCACATTTTCGAAACCTCTGGTGTATGACCACCATAATTTGAGAAAGACTTCACTTTTTTCAAAAAAAAAAATATCTTGAAGGAAATTCTATTTAGATTGATGTCATATAATTAATTTTTCAAAAAACTAAAAATCAAAAAAGTTATTAAAATTTAGTTAACCTTACTATTTCAAGTTTAGGTACCACTTTGCCTTAATAAATATTGTAAAAATACTAAAAATAGTCATATCACTATGAAATTTATATTATTATAATCTATACAATAATAACTATAATGGGTTTTCATTTCGTCAAAAAATTCATTCCGGAAGGCCTCCAAAAAATTACGACAAGGCGGAAATTTTATATTCCAGTGCCTTAGCCATATTTTTGCAGGGCCAAGCACAGGCTTGGTCCCACCAAGCCTGTCCAAAACCAAAAGCTAGGGTGGAGGTATGGTTCCCACTCTTGGTTTTAAGAAATGGGCACCTGTTATTTGAAATTCAAAAAATGGGTGCTTGTTTCTATTTGGACCATTGAAAGAGAAACAAGCACCTGTTTAATTTAAATAACGGGTGCTCATTTCTTAAAGACCTGTTGAAGATTAAAAAAAAAAAAACACGACTGTGAGTTTGATCTCAATGATTTATGATTATTCAATCATTTTTATGACATATATGTGTTGCAGAAAGAATAATGTGAATCAATGTTCTCTTTTCTTGTCTTGTTTTGGATTTGACATGAAGATAATACTTTGAATTCAAATTTTGGTGCAAACATGGGATAAAAGCAATGCAAAAAGAGGAAAAGGAAGTTTCTGACAACTGATGAGGTTGCAAAAAATAGAGAGGAGGAAAAATGACAATGAGAAATAAGAGAAACAATTCAAGAATTGAATAATGTTGGAGCATCGAGTTCAACAATCATTTCAAAAGAGGAGAACATTGAGGACACCATGATGATGCAAAGGTTGAAGAAGAAAATACAATAGGAGAAAATTCAAGTGCATCTTCTAATCCATTACTGGATATAGGTATGTTTTCACAGCCAAATGAAACTTATTCTGATAAAGAACTTGATCTTTTTACATAGAAGGAGGTTACTCTTTAAATCGTTTAGATTTTCTTCATGAAAATAGAGCAACAGATTTTATTGCACATCGAATACCAAAAATTAGTAATGTTAATCATAATGATATAGGAACTGAAAGTCAAACCCCAATTGAAAGTGAAATTCAAACCCCAATTGAAATTGAAAATCAAACGACAATTGAAATCAACAATGTGGATGTAGACATAGAAACTCCAATTGAGAAAGAAACCCCTTTGAATGATAATGAAATGAATGAACAATTTCAAATCAAAATTGATGTGCTAGACAATTTGTGTGGTTTGGTTTTATGGATACAGATTAATAAATTTGGGTTTCAATGTCAACTAATGTTACAACTGATTAAAATGACTAAAATGTGAAAAGTGATGAAGAGGGAAGGCATTTATGTGAAATCCAAGAAGAAGGATGAGTCTATAAAACAATTTGTATCAATTGTTTCTAGTGCCTTTGACATAATCAGAAAGAAAAGTCATTCTAAAGATAGGAATGCGGCACGACAAGCAATAACAACAGCTTTAGTAAAAAAAACTACTTCTGAAAAAAGAATGATGACAAACATAAGTGGATATCTTAATATTCATCGTAAAACTTAAGCAAGAGCTGCAAAGAGAAGAGTTAACTTTTGAAGTGATTCGGAAAACCATTTGTGGAGCTTTAGTGGTAGAATCTCAAGGTATGATATGAAACTTACTGGTGAAGTCAAAACCTTGATTTAAATTTTTTGGCACGATAATACAAGAGTATCACCTAATGCCAGAGATGTTCTTAAATTAAGAGTTGGCTCAAAAATTTGTGATCCACATCCAAAACACCTTTTGGTTATCACTCAAACTGAATTATATAAATAAATTAGATGTTAAGGTGTTAACTATTAGTATTAGTCAAAGATCTTTTGAAAAATATAAACCATGGTATGTAAGGATTAGCAAGGAAAGAGTCACATGTTGTTGCGAAAATCATGTTCAATTTCGTTATCATTGTGATGTATTTCGATCTATACATTCTACCATGCATACTAATGAAATGTTGTAAGAATTTCGTATAAATATACCACCTCAAACTCTAAAAGAGTTTGTATTAGGTTTGTTTTGTAACCCTCCGAATGAGAAATGTTTTCTTTTGAATGCATGTGTTTCTGGTGTATGTGATGTATGTGGCAATCTTGCATTTTTAGATGAATGTTTGCATGAGAATATTTCAATTGATTTTAGACAATAATTAGTTGATGTAAAAATGTTTAAAACTATTGAGTATCCATTGAAGGATGGAAATTTTGGAAACCAGTGCGATCTAATTATTGAAAAAGTTAGTGTTTATGCATTTATGAATGAATTCAAGAGTAAGGTTGTAACTAAATATGTGAAACACTCTCAAAATGCTAGATGGATTGATGGACAGTTTCACATATGCAAGAATACATTTCTAATTGGTAGTATACTTTTAGTCATTGACTTTGCAGAGAACTACACGCTTGCACCACAAGATGAGATCCAATCACAATATTATAATTCAGTGCAAGTAAATTATTTTGTTCATATTGTCTATAGGCATGCACCTAATAGTACAGAAGAGGATCAATTTTTTTGAGAGAGTACCATTTCTATATGAATGATAATAAATTACACTCATTAGAGTTTGTATAGTGTTGCTTTAAGACTTTTTTTGAGAATTTAAGGGAGAGATAAATTTATATAACACATAATCTAATATGGTCAGATAATTGCACACGACAATTCAAGAATGCTAGAATGTTTTATTGGTTGATTATGACACATAAGAAAATTAATATCCAAAATATTTGGATTTTTAGGCTAGATACATGAAAGGAGAACACGACGGTGTTTGTGCATTTGTTAAGAGAGCCCTTTGCAGAGATCAACTCAAATTTGAGGAAAAAGCAAAATTTTAAGATGCACGTGCAAATGTTGAATGGTGTAAAACAAGTTTGTCTACAGGATCAAGTCTGGACTCTAAAATCATATGTTTCTTCTAGCTAGTTGAAGAGAATAATATCCTTTTAAGATGTGATTTACATACAATTAATGGGTCAGCTAAATGCCATTCATTTAGGAGTTCTAATTATAACACTTGGACTATATGGACTAGGGAGCTTGCATGTTTTTGTCAATTTTGTGTTACAGGTGAATAGGAAGAATGCAAGAATATGGAATGGTTTGAAGAATGGAAACATAAATCCTTAACACCTAGTGAGACACATGATCAAGTTGATATAAGAAATGAAGACCTAAATCATGCATTTGTATCATAAGATTATGATCGTGTTTCAGACCTCATACAACCTGGTAATTTAATTCAATTTCTTGTAAAACTTTAAAGTTATCGTTTATATATGTCATATAATTTATTATTGTATTTGAATTAAAGTCTAACAAGTTTTATTTGTACATGTATTTAATTTTTTTTTGCAGGACATGTGTATGTTGTTGTTGCACTGGGGATAATGAAGAGAAGAATGAGTATTGGCTAGCTCAATGTGTAGAACCTAAGAAAAAGTTGATATGTCATGAAGTAGATGATGATGGTTTTTAGTATCCAATTGGGTCTGGTGTGGTTGTTGGTACATGGCTACATAAATACCTACCAAGAAGGAATGGTTTACCAGCTTTTGAAGACTACCAATCAGAAAAGAAGATTATGCACTATTCCCATTTGGTAGTGGCAACAAATATCAAATTGGAAAGATACAAAGGGAGCCCTGATAATAAAATATTATGGACACTTTCAATGGAAGAGCATGACTCAATCATAGACGCATTGTAGAAAAGAGAGGATGTTGATGGTACATTAGGTTAAATCAAATTTATACATGTAAGTTTTTGTTAATTATTTTAAGTATGTAAGTATGTAAGTTTATATGTAGATGCCTTCTTTCAAGTCTCATACGTAGAGACAATTAATTTGGTTTTTAGGTGTCAAGTACAACTGGACAACATAGATGACAGTCAACTTGTGCATTTTACAACCTTTGGCTAATCAAAGTTGTAATACTAGGTGAGTGCGATTTATTTATTTAACTTTTGGATCCTAGATTTTAATTTGACATAAATGATAATTGACTTTAAATGAACTTTACATTTAAATACATATTTTGTAACATTTCAACATTCATTTTTGTGATGCGGGACCTCTAGAAGAACATAGACATGAACTATTTATGCAGTTCAATGCACACTTGTATTCGTCCAATTTTGGTTTTATAAAACACATGAGTTCACTTTTATTCATCCAATTTTGTTTTAAATATAAGTTCAATGCATAGTTGTATAGTCTTATGTTCACTGATATATAATGATATAGTTATTTGTACATCCATATTTCATAGTTCAAATTAATATGTCATGGTTAGATAGATGATTTTTTTTATAGTTAATCTTGAAGTCAATTTTAGTTACATATATATTGTTTCATGTCAATTATATAATAAGTTATTTGATTAATGATAGTTTTAAAATCAATTTCTCTTGTCATTTACATGAAGAAATAGTTACTATTAATGATCAAACTACAATTGATATTTAGATAAACTCATATATCTAGATTCAAACCACTATTTAAAAAAACCATGAAATAGTATTTTAAAAGTCCACAAATAAGATAAATAACATAACAAGTCCTGGAATATGTATCATATTGTCCATCATATCAACTCATGATATATATAATCTTACAACAAATTAATACTCTAACAACAAGTCCAAATAATATGATAACAAGTCCTGACAGCGCAAGTCCAAATAACATGCTAATTAGTCCTGATAACATGTATAACATGTGCCATCATATAATTACATAACAAGGTCTAACATGTGACAAAAAAAAGTGAAATGATGTGGGTAACATATATAATCTAACTCTGCTCGTCAAGCTGATCTGCAATCCTCTTCACTACACATGAAGGTGACTGAGATGCACCATCATGTTGTGTCTTCCCCTGAGTACCCTCATCTTCATGTACATTTATAAAAGATCGCATCAAAAGACTTTGTGTTTAATTCAAATGACTTTCATAATTTACTTGAAAAGTAATTAATATTAATGAACATTTAAAATTTTACCATGTGTCTATGCTCAGTAGTGCCCTCAGTGGAAAAATGAGGTCCTCTCTCAGCAACATCAAAAGTGGGTGTAGTCAAGTCCTATAAAAACAAAAATTACAAAATTTTGATGAACCAGGTATAAAAGACACGTACATAATAGACATTGCAAAATTAATTTTAATCGTGACCTCAAAGGACAATGTTGATGGTTGAATTTGGCTCAATCCTGTAACCATGCCAAGATTCATGGTGGTGTTGACCTGAACAACATATATAAAGCATGATTCAAACTTTTATACACATAAATTCTAAAGTATATGTCTCGACTATAAATTTATGGAACAAAAGCATGTACAATAGATGTCTGACACGTAGCCAATGTCACTAATGAGTCATGATGTAAATGTGATGTAGCATAAGACAGTCCAAAATCCTACGGTTGCGAAAAAAAATCATGAATAAAAGTTGTACATAAATTAGTAAGCATATAAACACTTAAAATTAATGAATGAAGAACATACTACGAGTATATGGGGCTGAGTCTCAGTGACCAATAGGGAAGAGCATGAAGAACTACCAACCTCAGTATTACATGAAGCACGCTACAAAATTGAAAAATATAAATCAAACACATTATCAATTCAAGTTTTAGTTGTCTACTTTAAATGTACTTAAATGTATCTAGATCAAAGTGCATACCATGAACGGGTCACCGAGATCTTGAGGTGTAGAATGATATGATGACGGTCACTAAATGGCATAGTGTCAACCCTCCTCTATTCACCAAAAAATCCACATGTTGTGGTTGATATGTGTATAAATATGAAATTTAGTACTGCACTTTAAATTATAATTAAATTTACCTATGCAGGATGATCATTGTTCGCATGGAGAAAATCAACATATGACATGATCTCATCTCCAACATCACCATGTGCGCCACCGTCAGCATCATCATATCCACCATCGGTAGCACCAACATTGTTAGGCTCACTCTGAGGACCCCTACATATATCTCTGCAGCTCGTGCAAACATGTGCTATGCTAGGGGCAACCCTCACCTGGGTCAACTACTCTAACAAATTGCCTGAAAGAGCACTCAATGAACCAAGAGTTGACTGCATTGCTCAATGATGGACATGTGTCGGCACTACTAGAGAAGGAAGAGGAACAAGGGGATCATTATACACACAATTTCTAGTTCTATCACTTAATTTGTCCCCTGCCCTATTTTGTGGCATACCTCGACCAACCCCCTAGAATTCTTTCATAATAAAGAAATTGGGTTTCTTACCCAATTCAAATTCAGCCCATAATTTTCTCAAAAAATATAGGGGGGCCTCATGATTGGCATGTGATGGATGGTCAAATACCATCAACCACCACTCCCAAAAATGATCAGTTATCTGCGGGTGCTGACACCATCTAATAGAAATATGTGGCTTCTTGCCAACTATCTCCTCACTCATTTTAGCGTTCACAAAATAACCTTTCATATAATTTTTGGTAATTTTTAAATCATTGACCTCTTTATAAGAGAGGTCATCAGCATAATAGGCATGCATGGAGTCCCTCCATGACTAAAAATTATCCAACTCGGAGTCTAACTATTTAAAAACCATAAACTACAATTTATTTTTGGAAAAAAACAATAAGAGAGAGAGGGGGGGTTTATTATTCATTTTATGAACCTAAAGGGGAGGGGACAAGAGAGGAGATGGTAGGAGAGAGAGGATCTAGAGAGAGAGAGGGTTTATTATGGTTTTTTTGAACCTAGGGTTTCTTTTTTCAATTATCTAGGTTTACATTTTTTGTTTTCTACCTAGGGTTCTTGTTTCAGTTGTGTCTAGGTTTATGCTTTTTTTCTACCTAGGGTTTTAAGTTTTAATAGTTTTTTTTAGTTTTCTTGTTTTGTACCATAATTTACAAAGTAAATTAAAACTAAAAATAACAAAATTAAACATAAAATACAATTTTTTTATACACTATTAGAAAAAAATTTAAATTGTAAAATTACTTGTCAAACTATTTAAAAATAAATAAGCTACATTTTTAATGAAAAACATAATAATAAATAAATAAATAATAATGGTACGTACCTGGAATCAAGAAAACAATAGCTGAGGGGATTGGCGGTAGCACTAAAAATGGGCACCTGTACGTTGAAAATGTGCTTTCATTTTGCAAGTTGTGAAAATGACTTGCAAAAAGGTTAAAAACAAAAAATAAATATATTTGTGAAATGGACACCCTTTTTTTTTAAAATCGGGTGCTCATTTATGTAGGATTTGAGAAATACAAATCCACAGAATGCCAAGAATGCTTGCATGCAAATAACCTGTTACAAGAGAGAAGCAGAAGGAGGAAAAAGAAGAACTCAGAAGTTGCTCAAAATGTAAGAGCGAAATTATAATCTGAATTAATGAAAAAAGAATTACAAGGTTCAACTTATAAAGGTGAACAAAACCCTAAAGCCTAAAAAAGCTAGGTTGCACATTAATAATTAATAAAAGAATTAATTATTAATGCACCTAAGAGAAAGCTTCAGCACTAAAGAGTAATAACTTAATTAATTAAATCAACATGATTTAATTAATAAGCAAACTAATGATTACTCTAACATAACTTAATTAATTAAATCAACATGATTTAATTAATAAGCAAACTAATGATTACTCTAACACCCCCCTTAAGCTAAGCGCAGGGGTAAGCTAACCTAGCACGTCTATGAAAGCAAGAAAAAGGGTCCCAGCAACAAGGCCTGATCAGGTACCCAATACAAGGAAATCTCTGTAAACAGGAGACAAAGAAGAAAACCCAGTGGGAAAAACCCCTCTCCAAAAAGAGATAGAAAAATGCAGAAAGAAAATGGCTCAAGAGACTCTCTCAAGACCATAAGTACAATCAGCCCCCCCATGAGAGAGGGATGAGACACTAAAGTCCCCCCAGAATGAAGAAACTCCTGTCACAATGGTAGATGCCTGATGTAGAA
>MU224036.1:623120-664117 GCA_018584345.1 Thuja plicata
AGTTGCTACTATACCAAATGCTTTTACTTCCACAATCATATTTGGATTTCCAACCCATCTTGGGGCAGGTTCAATTATCAATTATGAAATATGACCCAAGCCAATGAATTATGCATATGAACATCTCGGAATGAACTACGGAACCTGTATGAGCAACTTGAACTCTGAACTGAACCTGCACTTGAACTTTGAACTGATTTGGACTACTTTGAACAGTAAACTGCCTGAACCAATTTGAACCATTTTGAAACCTTTGAACCTCTTTGAACTACTTTTAACCGAGGTTCAAAGTGATTCGAAGTAGTTCAATACTCATTCTTAATACATACAATGTTCATTTGATAAATGCTTGGCATGAAGGAGACCCAAATTCTGAATTTTTTTAATTTGGGTCTATATGGGGCTAACAAACTGTAGCCACACAAAAATTATGTAAGATAGATCAAATTAGTTATACGATATGAATCTTAATCAACCAGTATGAACAATAAACCGGTACAAGTTTTGACACCAATGACAATAATGCCAACATAAACATTCTTTCAACAATCTCCCCCTTTGGAATTGATGGCAAAATATTCAAAATTGAAAAAAGGTCAAAACACAAAACCCTCGAGACTCCTCAAAGACTCCCCCTGAGTTAAGTATCTTCTTCTTCGGCTCAGTTTTTCATTTTCATTTTCATCTCCCCCTATTTTCCAACAGTGGCAAAGGACCTAACATAATCAAATCAAAATAGCAGTTTTAAATTGAAAAATATTTTTGTGTACTTCCTTTATAATTGGAAGACTCCACTTCCAAGTAGCAACAATAACATTCATCCGAGCACACAAACTATCATGAAGAACCAATGAAGCAAAATAAGATGAATAGTCGAAAGACTGATACTGGCATTGATAATCCTTTGCATCAAAAAGAATTATGGAAAGATACTCTAACCAAAACTCAACCATGTCTTTTACCAACTATAATTATTTCAATAGATCCTCCCTCTACCTCTAAACTAACAGCAACTTAGCTTGCAATTATCGAACTCTGTTCCTTTGCTTCACATTTTTGTCCTTAAAGAAATCATAATTTTTGCCAATATTGTTGAATTCATATACAATACTCTCAATCCTTCTTCGAAAATTATTGATACTTGTAGGCCACCAGAGACAATACTAATACATATTAGACATTTCCTTCAAACATTCTCTTATTTCATGAATACAGTTTAGTAACCTTTGTACAACATTTTTGAATTTACGACCTTCAGAACACTCCTGCAACAACCTCTTCTCAACAATTCTCAATAAATCAGCAGGTAACAAATTAGAAATGGTGAAAACAATAATATCATAGTTAAGAAAATAATCCATTAAAGCATTTTCAATTTCAATCTTACTGGCCGACAAACAAGAACACCACATATCACCAGTTCTACCAAATTCTCCTTCTTATAACATAGTCTAAAAAATATGATAATCAATGAACCCTAATAAAGACACAGATATATCATCCTTTTCAACCTCCTTCTCCTCATTTTCTTCTTTTTCTTCTTCTTATGATAAAGTAACAATTTCCTTTCCTTTTGCATTGGTTTTCCTTTTCCTAGGTTCCAAAGAGGAACCAATAGTCACAATTTCCAATTCTCTTTTATTGAAGGAAGAACCTCCCTGACAGTAGCCAATGAGTAAGGCCCCATATACAACCTCACTAGAACACAAATTCATCTGTAGAGATATAAAATAATCTTTTTCTACATTCACACTATCCTCCAGACTATCTTAATATCTATAAATCTATTTTCTGACAGGAATATCGGGTAACCAATTCATGTTCTCTATACCAAGTATGGATCTCAGAAAGTAAAACACTAAGCACATGATCAAAGACCCAAACCACAAGGAATGGACTTCATCTAGAGACATTCTCACATTCTCAAGTAAATTTTCTAACAACATACAACATAAATCATAATACATGGTTTCCCTAACCATCTTGTGTGATAAATACACAACTACAATAGATGTAGCACCTTCACGATTATGAAAAAGGATTTTATATGTAATGTCCTACGCAACATACCTCACAAGTGGATCACCAAGGGTATTGATTAGAAATGCATGCTAATCTCGCTCGATACCAGTAAGCTTCTAAACTTCTTCATACTTCACAGACCTCTTACCAGGAATATTTCCTATATTGCATAAACCAATAATAGCTTCAATAACCTTTATTGTAATAGCATAGGGTTTATCCATAATCAAGCATCCATCCTTAAATTGACTCAATGTGAAAAAAATCAATTCCTTCTCTACAAAGCAGTGGAATTCTCCCCAAATGTCCAACCTCAGGTGATGAACAATTTGTAATTCATCATGTTTATATTTTTCTTCCATCTGCCTAATCTTCTTGTGATCAAATTCTTCCAATACAACCTTCACCAACGTCAGTGAGATAACTTCGCTGGTCTGACAAAAAATCAAACCAAAATCCATTTTCACACTTGATTTTACAATCTCAAAATTTATATAGCTCTACAAATTTCCTTTCTCTTCCTCCTTCACAACAGTGTCAAATAATTTGAAAATTTTACCTTTTTAACTCTTAATTCCTCATAATTACCTTTGTCAGGAAAATTAATGATGATGATGCAATCAAACATACACCGTACATCAATCAAACTAAAATAAATAGAATGAAACTTATCCATACCAGAGAAATAGCCAGTATCCTTGTAGATAAGGGGACCAACAGATTTAGCAATTTTGAAACTCCCCTTGAGCCAAAGCATTAGACTCAATTGTTGGAGGAGCTAGCACCGAGATTTGGTGCCACCAGATTCTCTTCACTGGTTTCCTTTTTTTCTTCCATACCATGGATGTCTTCTTAGATTCTTCTGAAACAAAAACATTCTTATCACTTCCTGAAAATCCTACAACAGCATTAGATCTGCATGTTTTAGCATAATGACTGGGCTAACAACATTTGAAGCACTTCACATTCCTCTGTCCTGACCTAACTAATTGAATTCTAGATTTGCACTGAACAACCTTGTGACCATAATTATGACATACATAGAAATCACCATAAAAGATATTATTCGTCCCGCTCACCTTGACTAAATCAGAAACTTGACTTATGCACTGATTTGCCTTATGACAAAACTTATAACATTTAAAACATTGAATATTCTGATTTTTTTTGCTTTTGCAGTCTACAATTTTATGTCCAAAATTCTTTCAAAGAAAAAAATGACCATTAAATGATAAATACCTTTGAGAATTGGGTTGTCTGACCATAGGAAATTTCACCGGTACAACTTTAACTCAAACTTTGCTAGTGATTTCTGACTTAGCTTTAGCTTCAATTGGTTTCTCACCATTCCCAATATTCTGATTTGAGCTCTCACTAAAGAATCCAAGACCATCATTTTCCTTGTGAACCTTCTGCATTGATAAAAGTTGTTCTAAAATAGTATTTGTCTCACATACCTTTGCTTTATATTTCAGTTATTCAACCATTTTTTCTTTAAATTAGATCCAATCGGTAAAATAGATAAAGCATTAAATCTATGAACAATGCAAAATAACACAATGCACAATAAAAACTAGACTTTTACATGGAAACCCAAGGTGAGAAAAACCATAGAGAAACCAATTCTAATGAAAATGAGCATTGGTTAAGGTAATTTTTACAAATTCTCACTACAGGTGCGTCTCACTGCTAGTCGGCCTAATTTCCCTTAATAAAATAGGATATCATAGCCAATACAAAAGAGTTTTTACAAATTAAACTTGAACTGATGTACTTGCATATATATATATGCATGGAAATAGTTTTGGTTAATAAGACTATCTCTATTAGTAGCAGAACCAAAAACAATATTCTACCAATCCTCACTTCTGCAAAAAAAATGACTTTCAAATACCTTCTTTACATTGTCCTCAATCTACTCACAAACTTTACTTTGAGATCATACTCGCATCATGTCACCTTTAGTTATTCGCATGATACCATTATCACACACCTTCACTCTCTTTTTGGATCCAAAGGATGTTCTTTATATATATGTATATCTGATGAATAACCAACCATATGTCGACCTAGCAAGCCATGTCGGCTTGAGTATGATGAAGTGTACATTGAAGATCAACACGCCAACACCAGAACTAAAGGATAGGTCACACATATGAGAAATATACACCATGCTACTATGTGACCCATAAATAGGTCTTACATATGACAACTAAATTACATTACATAAGCATTGAAAGATAATTATATTTTGGAACTGATGGAATGTCAAAACCAAGACCATGTATTTA
Organism: Thuja plicata; assembly: GCA_018584345.1. NCBI lineage: Eukaryota > Viridiplantae > Streptophyta > Pinopsida > Cupressales > Cupressaceae > Thuja > Thuja plicata. The sequence continues at coordinate 627,434 of MU224036.1, forward strand.
TCATACCAAAATCAAAATCAACCAAAAGATAATATCTAAGAAGCAATGATCCAAAAAATGATTTTACTGTTATACCAAAACTTCTGATAAACTACATGAAGGACTGAATACCGAAGATACCTGAAGGAACCTCAGAACAACAACAATCAAGGTAGAATTGTCCAAAATACTACCAATGAGCACAATAGATGAACCAAAAGGATATGATATTATTTATGGACTATAGGTAACCATCTAAAACATTTTTAGCCACACAAAAACTATATAAGATAGAGCAAAGATTTTATACCATTCGAAGCACAATCAACCGATATAGGTTTTGACATCAATGTCAACAATGCCAACAACAATATTCTCTCAACACATGTTAAATTTAGCCAACCAACAAACACGACCCTTGCAACTTTATTTTTGAAAAATTATCTAACTAAATGAAAAATATGACAGATACCTAGATGGTCATTTGGTGAGAAAAAGATATAGAAAAAAAATTCAAAAAAATTATAGAAAAAATTTATGGTTGAATCATTTTTTTGTGTGTTTTTTGGTGCTATTTTTAGGTTTTTTCCTTTTTTATTTTTCTCGCAAACCGTGACAATTTTTGACATTATGATGGATATACATATGGTTTTTTCTATCAAAGAAAAAATCCATAAATTATTTTTCTCCAAGATGATCCTATTTCTAGATTCTCAAAAAATATCCACTTCTAGATCCACAAAAAAGTGTAGATCTAGTGACGTTGTAGCACTTTTGAGAAAAGAAACCCTTAAATATTGAGAAGGGGTTTGTTGAACCCACACTTCGATACCATGTTGAACTTTGTGACACAATCACCTACAAGATCAAACAACAAACAAATAATACCTTCCACAAATGAGAGTAGCAAAAAAGATATGCTATATTCCTCAAAACTAAAGATACAAAATAAATAATACAATGCATAATGGCTTGCTTTATCTAAAGCAAGAGAAGTCCTAATTTAATATTATAAAAGCATAAAGAATCTAAATAAAGCTTAACTATGTGAACTTAAGCTAAAAAAGCATCTCTCTAAATATAGAATACTTTAACAATATAGTCATATTATAGGAATGTAGTAGGGTAAAAATTTTGTTTTTTTCATAGTAGTCAAAATAAGCCAAATTTTCTGTCAATATTCATTTCATGGGCCTCCTAGATCCATTGATAATGTTCATTTTTTCCTAGGGGTTCATAACTGAAACTTCCCCCATAAAACTTATAAAATAAACACTGAAAAAATCCCTTTTTTGCAACTCAAATTCAAACCCTAGACCTACAAAATATAGCCAAATTTTTGTAAAGCCCAAATTTATAAATAAGAACTTGCGCAACATATCTCATACCTTGAAATATTTAAAGTCTCTCCACCATTGTCATGGCTTCAAATTTGTGTTAAATTTTCTCATAAAAGGGTTATACCAAAACATGGATCTCTCACAACCCACAACCACAACCATGGCTCTAATATCACTTGTTAAAAAAATCATACATGTTGATCAAACCATTTCCTTCATAGCCCCATAAGAAAAAAGCATGCATAAAAGTTTTAAAAGTAACTATATGTAAAGATCATAGAGATGCCACAAGATAACACAATATATACCTTGGAAAAACCCTAAAGAGGGAAAAACCTAGCCTCCAAAAGCGTACACACTCAATGTATTTTTTACAATAAAAAACTACAATACACTTATAGAGTCTTTATGAATACTTATGAAACACAAGCTCATTCAATGCATCCTCCATGTGTCCAAGAATATATCCGCACATCACATGCCACTCTTTCAAACAATGACATCCAAGACAAAACACAATAAAAAAATAGCCAAAATCAACAAGTAAGCATGATCTTTCTTTTATAGAGTCAACCTCATATAATTACAACCAAGTGGTAAGGTAAAACCACGTGCCTTAAAACTATGATTACACAAAACCCTTGACCCCACATTTATTTTTTGGTGCTAAGTTTCCCAAATATTAAGTATTTTCCCTTGTGCAACCAACATAAAATATCTAACAAATGTTACATACAACTTTGCAAATACACCCAAATAAATATTTGATGTGGCTAAAAACATATATTAATATGAACCACAAATAAATATTTATTTTACATAATTAAAGTATTTTTTCTTGTGCAAGGTGCACAACAACCTATACTTAACAACAATATTAGCTAAATTAAAATCTAACTAAATAATTTTACATTCCTTCCACCAAATTCTCAGTTGTCAAAATTTTGAGGCCTTTTTCTATAATATGACCCGACCAGTAATGCTACAAAAAAGCTAATTCAAGTATAGTAACATTTAAAAATCCAAAAAAATATTGATGCTTCTAGCCTAAATTGAGCATCACTTCATAGCTTTAACCAACATCAAATTTCAGCTAACCAACCTACACCTTTTGTTATCAAATATGACATACACATAAGAGTCAATAATCTTACATACATAAATCAAATTTATAGCTAAACCTAGTATATGTAAATGTCAAAAACTATCTTCACTCTCTAGTTTAGGTGAATCATAACTACTACCCCTTGTCATGATCAAAATTTTCCATAGATTTAGAATTTTGTTGGGTGAATGTTTTGTAATCAACTTTAGTCAACCAATTACAATATGGTGATTTCAGCCACAGTGTGTGAGAAGAAATCTCTCCTCTTGTAAGGGGAGGTTCCCTTCTTATGGCTACTAAGAACAATCAAACACTAAACTATAACTATTTACACTAGACTAACATTTGGGTATTAGACTCATCTTTTTATCTTGTTTTAGAAAAAATATTATTTTACTTGTGATAATCGTAAAGTGGTTCACTACAAAGCATTGATCAAAGAAATTATTCTGATATGAAATGAGTTAAACAAAAGGATAACTAAAGTACACTATCAACGTTATGTAACCAAGAAGCTCATGAAAGATCGAAGACTTTCCATGACTTTTTATGAAAATTTAGGAACAATGATGAATTTTACATGCAACTCAAAGACTCAAACATGCCACACCCCAATCACACAAACATAGAGAATAGAAGAAGCTCAAAGACTACAATTTATCCCTAGTTTGAACACATAACAATAGCTCCAAAAGCAATAATGTAACTCAAAGACTACAAAAATTAGGTTTGAATCTCTCTTATTAACACTATAATACTCACAATCAACTCTAGATAATGTAACAATAAATATTGGAGTTGATTAAAACTCAACCCTATAGCTCCCAAGAATCACTTGCATGCAAACCTATCACATAAAGAGAGAAGCAAAAGCTATGGTGGCCAAAAATAATAGATCAATGAAAGAGGAAACATCTTAAGAAAACAATGGAGAGAAAACCCTCAATACAATAACATCCTCAGATAATTCACTAAGTGAGGTAATAATCAAATATAAAGAGATCAATTCTTATAAAAGGAGATAAAAACCCTAAAAGAGAAAAGTCTAGGTTGCATGATAATAATTAATAAAATAAATAATTATTATATGTCTAAAGTTTAGCTTAAGTAAACTAGAGATAATAAGTGACTTAATAATTAAATTTATAATGATTTAATTAATAAGTAAAATAACTTATTACTCTGACACCCCCCCCCCCAAGATAAACTTAGGGAGAAGCTAAAAACCTAGAAACAACTACTGAAAACAAGAAAATTGGGTCTCGGTAACAAGGCCTGATCAGGTACCCAAGTACAAAACTCTCTGTAAAGAGGAGAAAAAGGAGAAAACCTAGTGGGAAAAACCCCTCTCCAAAAAGATATGAAGCCTTCTGAAGAACTGAAGAAGCCTCCAAACTAGAGAATGTCCTAGAAAAACAGGAACAAAGAATGAACATGTAGAACACCTCTGAAGCATGAAGCTGAAAACATTGTCAAAGAATAGATGTCGGAACCTCCACTCTAATAGAACATGATAAGGTAGAGAAGATTGTAAACAAAGTCGGAAGAGATGATCAATAGAAGGTGAAAGGTTTCCTCCAAAATAGGAATGAAAGAGTGCCCATATGGTAAATGATCCATCTCACCGAAATGCATAGGTACCCAACAACTGCATTTTCCTAGTACATAGGAACAAATACTGAATACATATCTCACACCATCGAACCAAGGAAGCATTAGAACCAACATGAGATACCCCCCAATAATGCTAAGCAGGGAGAGGCATGAAAGGTATACTAAACTAGACTGCCAAGAACAGCTGCAAGACGAAGAACCAAGAACATAGAAAGTGTTGAAGAAAGTACAAACACATATAAAGGATGATGTCGCGGAAGGATCACTCTCTTGAAAAACATCATGAGACTAATTTCATGGAAAAACTCTCTCACAAAGGTAGGTGGAAAACAAAGGCAAACATAAAACCCCCCATGACACTTTATAATGTAGTGCAAGTACAAATAGGCATAGAATGTGCAAGATCCCAAGTACAAAATAGATGACAATTTATCTCGGTGCATTTGCAAAAAAAAGGAAATGTTACAGAAATAGATGTCTATAATGCTCAGAAATGACAGAAAAATGTAGGTACATAAGTAATAGCTAAAAAGGATTCATCCCATGCAAGGAAAATGATCTTAGGACCTCAAACATCCAAGATATCCACCAAATTGCAAAAAAGAAAAAAAAAACTGAATAAAATATACCTGGAGCAGATTCTGGAAATGAGACCCAAACCAAAAGAAAGATCATAGAACCAACTCTCCAATGATGTGTGGAAGTCAGAAAATGGAGCCCATATGAGAAAAATATGGCTCCCAAAGTGCAAAAAGGAACCCTGACTTTGACTGACAAAAAACCCTGCAAGACGGCAAAATCATAAAACCAAACCTTCAAAATCAAATCGGGCTCGAAACCATCTTTTCCATGATATCTTGTTTGCCCCAAAATGCCTCTATTTTCTCAAGATACGAGCATAAAAACCGAATAGGGATCCAAAACGAGAACTCTAAGTGATCTCTGCTAAATCTGATAGAGCTCCACTAAATCTTGAGATGCCACTAAATATGGAGGGTTTGCCAAAATTTAGGCCAAAATTGGCGAAGGTACCAAGATTTTTTTTCTTATTTTCTTCGCCTCAGTATGCATGCCAAAAATAGGTCCTTACATGCAAAAAAAAATGCCTCAGAATGCAATTGTTTCCAAATTGGATATGCCTCATATGAAATTAGGGGTTTTTGGCCTTTTGAGCACAACCGTGAGGTTTGTTTGAGCCCGAAATGCTCCAAAAACAAACTCTGTCCAGATCCACAAAAATCTGAAACAAAAAACCTCTCTAAAAAACATAGATCTGAAGAACAAGGCCAAATCTCTCATGAAGAGAACATGTGCATGAAGATCTGGAGCTCTGATACCATATTGGATTTGATGAAAACTCAACCCTACAACTCCCAAGAATCACCTGCATGCAAACTTGTCATAGAAAGAGAGAAGCAAAAGGTGGATTCACATTGCAGATCATGATTTAAATCTTGATCAGCATGAAGACAAATGAAGGGTAATCTATAATTTGGGTTATAAAACCCGTATTGCACTATGTGCAGTTCTAACACATGTAGAGTCAGAGACAAACCCTATGCTTGCAAGGGGGTGAAATTTCGTAACTCCCAGAAGACAATGACTTTGTGAAAATGAAAGGACACTGAGGAAATATGATCAAGGGGCCTGACAATGCATGAGGGAACTTGAAATTTTACTTTGTATGCATATCTAGAGGACATTGGCTTCAAAAGAAACCAATTTTGTAGGGGTTATCCCATAATTTTAGTGACTAAAATCAAGGATAATAGTTGGCTTTAACTGGGGAGATTAATTCGCTCATTGAAGTGATTTGAAGGGAGAATAATCCAAAGATTTAAGTGCCTTTATCCATCCATTAGGCTAAAGTGTCAAGCAAAAAAAGACACTAAAGAAAAAAAGGATGACACAACTAACTAAAAAAACCTACTAAAATGAAACTCAACTTTGTGCAACTGCACTTGTTAGAAAGGAAAACTAACCTAAGCTAGACTAGCCAACATCATGAATTTCTTAAAAATCATTAATTGGTTCTCTAAAGTATCTACCCTTCTTTAACAAGGTATCACGCTTACATGATCATAAACAATGCTTTACATGATCATGGATAGTCATATACAGATGAAGCATGAACAATTGTACCATGAGTTGATGCACCGCTTCTTGGAAAAAATGAACAAATTCACCTACCTACTCATGGATCATATGCATTTTTGTTTTGAAGTGGGTCAATGAATCTAGATCACCCCTACCCAAATGCAAATGCATCTTTGGCTCCACTCTCGGTTATATCTTCATACTCAAGTACAAGCATAACCTTTGATGACTTGTTGGCTTGAAACCAAGCTAGATGTCTTAGTGGAGATCCCTTTGAAAGGAAAAAATTAGAATTCTTCCTAAAAACTGGAACCTTAAAAATAACCTCATGCTGATTAAAATGAGTTTCCTTGAGGGATTTAAGTGAAAACATGGTTGTGTTGCTTACTTCATTATGTTGTTCACAAACTTCAAAATTGGGAGATAAAGAGTTGTCAAGACTTGAAAAAAAATCCTCTATTATGCTGGTATAAACTGTTGATCTCTAAGTTTTGTTGATCATTAGTGTCCCACACTTAGTCATTTATCTAGGCAGGATAGTCGGCCATCACTGTGACTGAGCTATCCAGTATAGGCCAAGCAAATAGTAGTTGTTGAGTTACACAAAAGCCGAGTGAAGTTGATCAGTTCATGCCGAGCGCCAGAGTCTTAATATGCCGAGCAAGACAATTTTGTCATACATGTTAGGAATGGCACAAACTTGAAGGTAAACTATTTTGAGCTGACTTGTTTGGGTATTTAATGTTTTCAACGGAGTTAATTACGCATTAAATCATTTGATCCAATACGTGGCATAGAGCCAATCAGAAAATTGGAATGCCCAAGCGACATAAGTATTTGATCTTGATCGTTGATCTAGATCTCATTGCCAGATCCATAAGGTATATAAGATTGCTTCTTACCCTAATTTTCAAGAAGGTGTGTGTGTGCATACAGGAGAGACATGAGAAAGTTTATTTTGAGTTAACAAGCATAGATCTAGCAGAGCAACAAAGCAGTGAGCAGCAGAGTAAAGTTATATCAGATAATTAGATCAGAGAAGGCATTGAAAAGAGGAGATCTATCATCGTCATCTGAGTGCATATCGAAGGATCAAATCTTGAGACATTCTAACAAGTGTATCAAGTGAAATATCTTAACAGAGTGGTTCTAACAGACCTTTCAAAATCTCTTAGCCGAGTTCTTACTTTATTGTAAGTTTAAATCCTTTTATGAGGTAGATTGTAATGATCTATAGCTCTTAACCAAGCAGACCTTTAATCAAGTAGATTACAAGTTGTGATCAAACTTTGTAGCCCTAACAGGCACACTTTATTGCAGCAGTAGTGAATAATTTTGTGGGTGTCATCCCCACCCCAGTTTTACCTTATTGGGTTTCTAGGTTACCAAATTATGTATCTTGAGTTACTTATTTTATTTTATGGATGCTACTAGTTGATAGATCGATTACATTTATGGTATGGTTGTGGATCAGTTTGTTTTAAGTGTTAAAATTTATAAGATCTTATTCAACCCCCCCCCCCCCCCCCTCTCAGTATCTTGCTTTCCCATATTGTATTTCCAACAATTGGTATCATAGCTCAGTTCTCCAACAAAAAGGTTTTAATCAACTTGAGAATTAAGATCTTGAGATGGAGGTTTACAAATTGGGTAAAGTCGTTGAGAATCAAAATATTGATATTCAACTAGAATTACATCAGCTTGAGACAACAAGACAGGAATTGAAGAAGTCCCTGCTAATAAGGAAAGATTTGGCCAAACAAATGAATGACACTCATTATCAGGAAGAAGACACTGCAAATCTATTTCAGAATGAAAATTCTACTGAGAGCAATGCAACAATTTCAGATCTACTGGAAAGGAACAATACATTGTGTGAAGAAATCAGAAACCTGAAAAGAGAGCAAGAAATGCAAACAGTAAGACTATGTGAAGTAGTGGAACAAAAGAAGAAAGCTGGAGATGACAAAGCTATGGCTAAAGAAGACAAAAGAGTGATGACTATCAGACTTGATGAAAGGACACATGATGTACAAATGATGACAAACAATCAAGTTGACATGGCGAATCAACTGCTACTTGCAAATCAAGAGATCAGTAGGAAAGACATGGAAATTGTGAATCTGAGATTTGAGAATAGTCAATTGAAAGATGAATTGAGTTCTGAGAAAGAACTTAATGAGAGATTGAATAAACCAAATGAAGCTTTGAATTATTTTGAAAATCTAATGGAAGCATCAAGAAGATCTAAGGACTCTTCTGGATTAGGTCATACTGAACAACAGACATCTTCTGAGAAAGGAGAATCATCTAAGTCTGGTGAAAGGAAGAATGCAAAGACAAAAAAAAACAAGCATGTATGCTACCACTATGGAAAACTAGGACACACAACAAATATCTGTCTAAGCATGAATGGTAAGTCCAATCCTAAAACTAAGTTCAATGGTTATTGCTTTAACTGTAAGAAGTATCGACATAAGGCACATGAATGTTGGGAAAAGGAAAGCAATGCATCTCCCACACCTAGATTCAATGGGTATTGTTACAACTGTAAGAAATTTGGACGTAGAGCACAAGATTGCAGATCTAATGCTAAACAACAATGGGCATCGAGGACACAAGCAAAAGCACCTAGGAAAGGAAACACTTATAATTGGGATTACAACACTTGGAATAGTTGTCATTACTTTGATGAGTATGGACATGTTCCAGAAAATTGCATAAAGACACATTTCAGAGGAAAATCTAAGAGATGGATGAATGGAAGCCTAGTTTGTTATAATTGTCTGAAAATTGGTCATACTAGGAGAGATTGAAAAACAAGGGTACCTTCTCCTACTATTGAGAATATTAGAGCATAGATGAACTAGAAATGGATAAGAAAAGAGGAATCGAGCAACAGTGAAGCTACTACAACCGAGGTCACCCAATCCAACAGATCAGATGATCACACCATCTCCAACTAAGCAAATGAGGTATGTGAGGAACGATATTTATATTTTGCATCTTCCATCAGTTCCTAACATATAAAAGTGAAAAAGTCCATATTTGCATGTGTGAAGATGCATCAGGACACATTTTAAGACATGTACCAAGAAAAGTCAATATGCACTATAGGTGTCGAGCAACAATCTCATTGTGCACTAAGACCGATTTCTCTAGTGTATGTTGAGCTGGTATGATGACTGAGTAAGTTTTGTGACCAAGAGATAGGTGAGTTTTGTGAGTCAGTCGAGGACAGTTGTATGGCACTCACTCAAGGGACAGAACATTTAATGCTAACCTAATTTTGATCGTTGAAATTTATATAAAGGGAAGAACTGTTCATTTTCATTTTCACCATGTGATTGAGAATTTTATGGAATGATTGAGCATTTGAGAACTTGATTTCAACAAAGATTTCTAAAGCGTGTCGTCGGCAATCTTGAGTGAATAGTGCAAATTTTGATATCTGTCGAGGTACTATGTTCATCATCTTTGAAACCCTATTTTTGGAAATCATGGCCGCAAGTTCTTCTGCAGCAGCTAAGAGTATGCAAAAGGAGTTGAGAAAAGTTCAATTGGGCAGGAGCGACACCTGTGCGCCTCCAAATTTTAGGGTAGTTCCTGAAAGTTCCATCCAGGGTGATCTTACAGGAGCCCTATCATCGATTCCACCCAAGGTACTTATGATTCATGATGTTAGATCGTGTTATATGTGCAAAGTGAGAAAAATTGGAGATCATGAGTTAAGGGAATCCTACAACAAATTGTGTGTGGACGAAATCCTAAAAGATGAGTATAAACATTTAGCCAAGAGAGGGTTAACTCATGCCCTAGATTTCCCGATGGACTTCAAAATGGAATGGATTAAGATTGTCCTTAGCCGCGTACACGACATGAACATATGGCTGGATAATGGACCAGTTAGGATTACAAAGGAGATCATCCAAAGGGTAACTGGCTATCCAACTATCAACGAGAAGAGAACCATGAGATGTCAGAGTAAGGAAAATATAGAAGAATACATGAGCTGTCTGGAATAAAAGAGGAATGACAATCTCAACAATCAAGGATTTGGAGCTTGATTTTGTAGTTAGGGTTATTGCTCACAAGTTTTATCAGTTGAGCCGACTAGACAGTGTCCCATGTATTACAGTCGACCAAACTTGGAAGATTGTGAAGAAGGACCATACATATGACCTTGTCGAGATTCAATTGACACAGGCAGCTGAGAACCTTTCTTCAATCCGAAAGGCAAAGAACTCAATATGTTAGTTTGGTTCTCTACTAGTTTGCATATTTTTCTATGTACATAATACATTTCCTACTTTTGGAGATATTGTATGGAAGACAGACCAACCAATTACACAGTAGATCAATGCATTTATTGAGAAAGTAGGTGGTAATTATAATAATATAATGGGAACATACTTTGTGGAATTCAAGAAAAAGATGAGACTCAGAAGCAGAGTTCCCAGATCACTAGTTGAGAAACACTATGAGGAGATTTTTTTCCCGATGGATATAGATTTTACCTATGTGCAGGAAGTAGTGCTGATGGTATCATGGCTAAGGCCATTACCTTATGAAGTAAATTTTGATGAGACGTCTATAGCTATAACAGCTCTACTAGCAGAGGAGATTGATAGTTCAACCAAATGTTTTGGAAATTATGAGGAAGCTAAGTCCAAAATCTCTATGGATTTGAAGGCTAGCACTATGGAGAGGAAAAGGAAAAAGATTGTAAAGAATATGAAGAAAATGGTTGGAATAGATAGTGATGAAGAAATAGAGGATGCACCTTCGGGTTTATCAATAGGACATGGAGAGGGTATGTCTAGTGAAGAAGAGGAGAGTGAACCTAAAGAAGAAATCATTGTGAAAGCCAAAGGAAAGCAGTCAGTAGTTGCCAAGGCAGCTGAACCAAGCCAAGCCAAATATAAGGCTACCCCTCCTGTTGCTAACCGGCCTAGGAAAAGGGCATTAACTGTCTCATCTCTTTCTAAGACAACTAAGGTATATACAAAGAAGAATGTTGGAGAGAGAAGTTCAGGGAAAAGAAAACAAGTTGAAACAAAGGCAATACCGTGGAAACTTGAGAAGAGACCAAGGAGGAAACTAATCTTGGAGCAAGAAGATGAGGAGGAGGAGATAGATACACATGAATCCAGAAACATACCTATAGCATCACATAAACCACTGACCAATACTAATGAGGTATGAAAGACAATAAGAAGTACTTTTGGATTAGTAGGATTTAAATTTATCAAGTATGAGAAGAAAAGCATAGAAAATAAGCATAAGATTCAGGAAGCACTATTAGATATGATGGGTACATTCAAGATGACACCTATAGAGATAGGAGACCTTGTCCCCACAGAAATTTATGATATTTTATCACAAAAGTAGCAGTATGCATTGATGACTGAAAGACAAATAAGGGAAGGGACGTTAGCTAAGGTCATTCCTGATTTAACCAAGAAATGGATAGCCAAATTTATTGAACAATATCAAAGGAAGTTTATTCATAAACAATGAGCCTATGAAATATTAAAAAATGATGTTGAAGGTGTAGTACAATAGAGCACCAAAATTTGGAAGGAAACTTTTGGGCTATTGACCAAGAAGGAAGATAAGAAAGTTGAAGGCACATCAGATCCGAAGGAAATGGAAGACCAAATTGCTACTAATCAGACAGAGACTGAGATGGAACTGAAGATCAAACAGACAATGTGAAAACTGTAGATCTCACAACAAACAGTCTCATTGATACTACACTTGGAGATAACAACAATTTGGATGTCGAGGATCAGAATGAGCCGGCAGACATAGGTATGCAATCACCTATTTGAACAACTGAGGCCGAGATAGAGAAAGAAGGAGAAAAGGAGGTAACAAATAATAACCCACCTATTTTAGAGGTTGTGCAAAAATTCGTAGACAGTGGAGATAAGATGGAAGAAATTTAAAACAAGCCTACAGAACAAGAGGCTATACAAGTGTTGGTGGATCTACCACACTCAGTATCATCTACTCCAACTGGACCCAAAATTGGGAGTATACATGATCAGCAGGTAATCTTGACTCAGTTCAAGATTGTACTTGAAATTAATACTGAAAAGGGAAAGGATATTGAAGAACCTGAGTCGAGTATCAGTTCTCTAGAACTCAAGAAGAAGAAGATAAACAAGAAGAACTCACCGAGCTTAAATGTCACATTAGATGAAGTTATTGTGATTCCTAAATGGGATCCAGAGAACTTGTCATATGAGCAGATTTAGACTCTTCAAGACCTACTAAAGAGGAAGAAGAGACAAGAAGAAATGAAGAGGGAGCACAAGAAGAAGCAAGTCCTACATGATATAAATGATATTTTTGTTAAAGCATTTGACATGGAAGATGAAAATCAGCAAGCACCAATTCTGGAACAGTTAGTTCACATTGTGCAGAAAGTGAATGATGAAAACATTGAGGCCAATGAAAAGTTGTTGCAATGGTCCGAGAGAAAATTTGAGAACAAAGTCTTGGAGAAGATATCATAAGAGATTGCTACCAAACAGGTTGAACTTTCTTCTCTTGTTAACATTCTTGAGGAAGTTGCAAATAATGTTTATTCTTTGTACAAAAGATTATGTGATGTACAATTCTTTAAAAAGGATAATCAACATCTTATTGAGAAGTTGCAATTAGATTTGAAGTCAACAACGAACTCATTGAGCATGGATGCTAGTTCTAGTTCCATACATCTTGATAGGTTGACACATGCACAAAGGAGGTTAGCCGAGCTTATGGCTGAAGATGGATGAATAAGGGCCAAATTGATAACGATTCAAACTAACCTGATACCTCATATGGAGGTTATTCAGAAGGAACTTGCAGTTGCATGTGAATTAGTCAAGAGAGATCCTCATCTCTTTATTGCAGATAGTTTGGTAAGTCTAGTTGCCGAGCTAAAAATTAAGTTACAGGTTATGAAGTTTGTCAAGGATAGTTGGGATACAACATTTGCATTAATATTACAACTTCATAAGTCATTTTTGGATAAATATAACTTAACCCCTACAACTATCAGTGACAAAAACAAGGGGGAACCAGATAAGGAAACAGACAAAGATGTGCAACAACAGGCATAATATATATATTTTTGGCATGTACACTATGCAAATATTATATGAAGACCGAGGTATAATCTTAGGGGGACTTTTTTGTATACCTAAGCAAATTTTGTGGATATAAAGAAATGATAAGTGTTTTTTCCACTAATATCAAAGGGGGAGATTGTTGATCTCTAAGTTTTGTTGATCATTAGTGTCCCACACTTAGTCATTTATCTAGGTAGGATAGTCGGCCATCATTGCGACCGAGCTATCCAGTATAGGCTGAGCAGTAGTTATTGTCGAGCAGATAGTAGTTGCCGAGTTACACAAAAGCCGAGTGAAGTTGATCAGTTCATGCCGAGCGCCAGAGTCTTCATATGCCGAGCAAGACAGTTTTGTCATACATGTCAAGAATGGCACAAACTTGAAGGTAAACTATTTTGAGCTGAATTGTTTGGGTATTTAATGTTTTCAACAAAGTTAATTATGCATTAAGTCATTTAATCCAATACATGGCATATAGTCAATCATAAAATTGGAATGCCCAAGTGACATAAGTATTTGATCTTGATCATTGATCTAGATCTCATTGCCAGATCTGTAAGGTATATAAGATTTCTTCTTACCCTAATTTTGAAGAAGGTGTGTGTGGGCATACAAGAGAGACATGAGAAAGGTTATTTTGAGTTAAGAAGCATAGATCTAGCAGAGCAACAAAGCAGTGAGCAACAGAGTAAAGTTATATCAGATTATTAGATCAGAGAAGGCATTGAAAAGAGGAGATCCATCATCAGCATCTGAGTGCATATCGAAGGATCAGATCTTGAGACATTATAACAAGTGTATCAAGTGAAATCTCTTAACAGAGTGGTTCTAACAAACCTTTCCAAATCTCTTAGTTGAGTGCTTACTTTATTGTAAGTTTAAATCCTTTTACAAGGTAGATTGTAATGATTTGTAGCTCTTAACTGAGCAGACCTTTAATCAGGTAGATTGCAAGTTGTGATCAAACTTTGTAGCCCTAACAGGCACACTTTATTGTTGTAGTAGTGAAGATTTTTGTGGGTGTCATCCCCACCCCAGTTTTACCTTATTGGGTTTCTAGGTTACCAAATTTTGTGTCTTGAGTTACTTATTTTATGTTATGGGTGCTACTAGTTGATAGATCAATTACATTTATGGTATGGTTGTGGATCAGTTTGTTTTAAGTGTTAAAAGTTATAAGACCTGATTCACCCCCCCTCCCCTCTTAGTATCTTGCTTTCCCATATTGTATTTCCAACAATGGTTGTCAATCAGTTTGTTTTAAGTGTTAAAATTTATAAGATCTGATTCACCCACCCCCCCACCCTCTCAGTATCTTGCTTTCCCATATTGTATTTCCAACATGTGTGTTTCAAGGTAACTAGTCTAGTCTGGCCAAAAAATATTGGTATTCATCTTGAAATATATCTTTGGATGTCTTAGGTTGTGTTGCATTCATTTTGAATCCTACCTTGGTGTATTGGGATCTACATTAAGAGTATTCATCTGGAAAATTAATTTTGGGCTGACTAGTGATGTATAGCTTGGTGTATCTACACATTACCATGTCCTCTATTATGTTTGTCTAAACATCTTCATAAAGTTCTTTATTAACTTCCTCATAAACAATATGTTCAAGTTCACGACCTTGAAATATAGATGCATTGTTTTCATTTTGTTCAACTTTAATGATACCTTCATGTATACTCATATTTTCATAGCTCAAGACATGGTTGTCCTTGTTGACATCTTGATTGACCGACACCTTGTCAAAGTGGCCTTCATCCTTCTTTTCTCTATTTCCCATGGTATCCTCCATAGTCTCTTCTTCTTATTCAATAGTCTCTTCATAATGCACTCACAAGATATGAGACTCACCAACTATGTGTGTTTCCTTATCTTGAAAGAGATTAGCATTGATCACTTTGTTCAGATTTAGATTTCCCCACTGTTGCATTTTTTGATGGTGATTCAAGTGAAATCCATTATGGTGGTGGAGGTAGCTTGTTTTGATTCCTTGCAGCATAATCATAAGTAGCATTTGGGTAGGTTCTCCTCGAAATATTTTTATAAGGATTAAATTTTGGGATATCTACTTTTTGAGACAATCCAACTCATTAGTCATCCTTTGCACCGTAGGATCTATTATGTTGGTTGAATATGATTCCAAAGAAGTACTTCTTATTTTTCCAACAAGAATCACATCATCTTCAACCTCTATAGCTAAAGTTTGTGCAGTTGCAAGATCAATGGAGCTACCCTTCTTAACAAAAATCTTACCTTAGGTAATCTGGGTGTTGATGAAGAAGCACTTCAAATTCTCAATTGTAGGTCGAGAAATAGTTGGATTCCTATTTGAAAACTTATTGTACTTGGAAATAAACTCACGTATAGGTTCGTGTGATTCTTTCTTAATTTGAGTAAGTTTGGCCAATAGAGCATGAGAATCTTCTGCAGGCTTGAACCTTTCCTCAAACTTGATTTTAAGGGTTTCCTAATTTGTAATAACATGTGGTGAAAGATGGTAGAATCAATCAATAACCACTCCTTGAAGTGTCTCAATGAATAGTCTCACAGAGACATCTTCTCATTCTATGCCAAGAACTCCACATGCAATGTAGACCGTAACAATGTGCTCATCAAGATGTTGTTTACCATCTCCATAGAACTTGGATAAGTTCTTTCGTGAGACATGAGGAAGATTATGTTCATTTGGTATCAAATTTATAGGACCAAAGGCATTTCCCCAAGTACCTTGAGAAACCATTTTACATGTCCTTCTTCCATAATGCAAGCTAGACAATCAACAATAAAAGAAAATAGAATGAATAGGGTAATGGTATACTTCAACCAATACCGTGAGGCTATTGGATGTGTATTTGTATCCCTAGTAGAGTCGCCAAAAATTGTTGGGTGAATATTTTGTAGTCAACTTTATTCAACGAATTACAAAATGAAAATTTCAACCATGGTGTGTGAGATAAGATCTCTCCTCTCATAAGGGGAGACACTCTTCTTATTGCTACTAAGAATGATCAAACACTAAAATATAACTATTTACACTATACTAACATTTGGGTGTTACACTCATCTTTTTCTCTTGTTTCAGAAAAAAAATGTTCTTTTACTTATGATAATCGTAAAGTGGTTCACTACAAAGAATTGATTGAAGTAATAATTCTAATATACAATGAGTTAAATGAAAGAATAACTAAAGTATACCAGCAACTTTATACAACCAAGAAGCTCATGAAAGCTCAAAAATTTTCCATGACTTCTTATAAAAATTTAGGAACAACAATGAAGTTTACATGCAGCTCAAAGACTCCATCATATACCACACCCAATCACTCAAACATAGAGAATAAAATAAGCTCAAACACTACAAAATTAGGTACGAATATCTCTTATCAACACTACAATACTCACAATCAACTCTAGATAGCTTAACAACAAAGACATAACAACATCATCATTACATAACAATTCATTTCAGCACAAATATTAAAATTAATTTTCTCCTTTATTGATTGCAATTTGATTTACACCTCAAAATCAAAGATTTAAAATGCTTCTCAAACTAGCATAGTTTTGTTACATTTTACAAAATATGATTATTTACAAATGAGCCCCCTCATATATATAGAGGAGGGGATATAAGAAAAATAAGGGAAACACCAAACAAACTTTGACTTATTCAATAGCAAAGTCCTACTTGACTTTGACTTACATACTATTGTTACATGTAATTATAATTTTGCAAAAGACATGTAAAATGTCATAAGCAAATTACATAATGCATAACAAAAAATAAACTACGTATCTAGAGACACGACTTTATTATCATCATCCTTCTTCATAAAATATTTATGTAGTTGCAAGGTAGCTCGTACTTTGGAGTCATTTGGCTTCGATGTGTGGAAGTTGGCATCTAGAATGGAGATTATAGTACTGAATTGGAGAATTATCAAAGTTGGACAAATCCTTGACAAAGTTGATGTGATGCCGAAGAAAAAATTTAAAAATGCAAGAGGGGATAAAAATTGACTAAGTGCAAGAAGCTATGTCAACCGGGTTTCAAAACTCGATCGACAAGTATGCAAAGATGGAAAGGTCATGCAAATCGGGTTTTAAAACCTGATTTGCATATTATGTTAGTGTGATTTGGAAGGGTGATGTAATTGGTTTTTAAAACCCGATTTACATATTTGGTAGTGATGTTGATGTAAATGAGGTTTCAAACGTTGATTTACATCATAAAAAGATGTAAATGTTGATTGGTTATCGATTGGGTTTTAAAACCCAATCGACAAGTGAGTAATCGGTGGTCAGATGTGTCAATCAGATTTTAAAATCTTATCGACGTGTGAATGTCACTACAACTGGTGTACAGTTTTGTTCGGGTTTTAAAACCCAAAAAACACATGGGTTGGTATGTTGTTCAAATTTTAAGACCCAAACAACATATTTGTTTGTTTGATGTAATAGGTAGAGGTTTTGATCAGGGTTTAAATTTTGATCAACATTGTTCACAGTCTTGTGGGTGTTAATCAATTGGCAAATGCAAGGGTAGGTCGTGCTACGCATTTTGTGGACCAAGATTGAAATCTTGATAAGCATGAAGACAAATGAGGGGTAACCTACAATTGATATTTTAAAACTTGAATTGCACTATGTGTAGTTCTAACACATGTACAGTTGGGGAAAAACCCTGCACTAGCAAGGGGTTGAAAATTTCTAACACCTAGAAGACAATGACATTATCAAAACAAAAGGACAATGAGGAAACTTGATCGAGGAGACTACTCAAGGGGTCAGACTACGTGTGAGGGCACTTGAAGGTTGCCTTGGTATGCATACCTAGATGATGTGGGCTATGAAATGGACAAATTTTATAGGGGTTATCTCACGATTTGAGTGAATTAAAATCGAAGATAACAAATTGGTACCTATCTATAAAATAAAAAACTATAATTTCATTATAAGATCAAATAATTAAACACAATATTTTCAAATTGAACACAAATAACAACTATCAAAAATGTATATTTACATATCCATTACTATCTCAACTCTAATTTAAAATCTAGTACTTATATTAAATTTTATTATTTTACCTTTAAATTATATTAATAAAATTACATAAAAATAAACAGTGATTTAAAAACACAAATTTAATCCTATTAACACCTTTAAAAGTACATCTTAATACAACTAGGATTTGATAGGATTTAGGAGGATTTTTCTTAAAAAAATAGTCCCCTAGCTCAAATCAACATAGTGACTATCAATCACAAGTGTAATGATAGGTTTTGATGTTTCAATTTTTTATTTTTTTGGTTTTTACGATAAGTATTATATAAATTAAGTTTTTTAGGCAATAAGTTTTTAGTTTTTAAAATTGAATAATTTCAAACGAGTTCATCAAAAATCATATTGTATTGAATGTAAGATCTTAGCACAAAAAATATATGAGATTAAAGATCGTGTCCCAAACAATTTTTGTAGAGTAGATAATGCTTAGTCTTAAATTCTTAACTAAAGAATTATCAGCTTAAACTTGTTTCCCAATACTATTATATTACAATAATCAATCTACAAAATGATTAAACCCTCAAGCAAAAATAATAATTTCTATGTATAAGTTTTTTACTTGTTATGCATGTATAAAAAGATATTATATATTTATTGCATTAGGGTTTACAAAATTGAGATGATCTAGTATATATAGACAATCTTCTTAAATTTAAAGATGTATATGTACATTTTTTCTATGCATGTGTCGTGCTAAGAGGAGAAAAGATCGTGTAGTTGCCACTAAATGATGAACATGAGTTCTTAATGATCATGTAGTTGCTAGTGTTTGCGATTTATGGATTGTCAAGAAGACCCACACCATCTTAAATGAGAATTGACAATGACTTTCATAATAAATTGAAATGAATGAGAAAAATTGTAGAATATCATATTTCTAAAATAAACTAATTTTCTTTTATGGAACTTGGTGAGAACAACATTATAAATATAAAAAAAGTAAATAAATGCAAACTTTAACTTTGTACATTACAATCTACAAAAATCTTCAACTCATAAATTTCGATTAGACAAAACCTATTAACCAACATAGAAGAACAATGTAATTGTTCGGCCTTGAAATTTGAAAATTAACTCCAATAATTTAAACATATATTCTTGTCTAATACATCTAAATCATCTATTGCGAACAAACAAAACTATCACAAAATAAACTCAGAAATCAAATGTGTAAGGTGGAGATTTGTTCCAAGGAGCTTGGAGGGTATTCCAGAGATCTTGGAGCACATCACCATCATAATCATGCATTAAGTATTATAGGTAATAGGTTTTTAGTTTTTAAAATTGAATGAGCTCATTTGAGTTGACCAAAGATTGAGTTTTATTGAATGCAAAATCTTTAACACCAAAAAAAGAGAGAGAGAGAGAGAGAGAGAGAGAGAGAGAGAGATGGGATTAAGATTGTGTTCAACATGATTTTAGTAGAATAGATAATGTTTAGCTGTAGACTCTTAGCTGAAGAATTATTTAACTTAAAATCGTTTCCAATATTAATTGATAACAAAAATCACTTTGAAAATGATTTAAAACCTCAAACAAAAATAATAATTTCTTTGTATAAATTTTTAACTTTTCTATGTAATAATAAAAAGATATTATATTCAATGGATTAGATCCTTCACATGTTTGCTTAGTTGAAGGTGACTTGCGGTTTATATATATGCTTACTCAAATTGTTGTAGTCCAACTATAAAAAGATAGAGATGCCAATATCTATGCATTACGACTTGTTACAAAAAAAAATAAAAAATAAAAAATAAAAATTGTCGGTAGTTATTGTATTAAGATTTTAAAATTTAAAATAATATTATATAGACAATTTTCCTATTTTAAAAAGATATATATGTACTTTTTTTCTATATATGTATATGATGCTAAGAAATAAAAAAGATCGTAAAATTGCAACAATTTCTAAAACATCCTACATATCATAATAAATTGAAATGAATGAATTAAATTTAAAAACATCATGTACTTAAAATAAACTAATATTTTATCATAAAAAATATTAAATAAACTGCAAACTTTAATTTTGTACATTACAATCTCAAAAAAAAATCTACAAATAAATTTGTAGTCGACAAAACTTATTAACCGACACAAAATAACACCGTAATTGTTCGGGCTTAAAATTTGAAAAATTAAATCCATTAATTTAAACATAAATATTCTGTCTATTACGTCTATATCATTTATTGCCAACAACAAGATATTCACAAAATAAACTCAGAAATTAAACGTGTAAGGCGCAGATTCGTTCCAGGAAACTTGGAGATCGTTCCAGAGATCTTGGATCGTACGATCAGCATGACCATGCAAAAAAAGCTGTCATCAAATTATAAGAAACAGAGGACTGAAACGCTGTTTGCTCATAACGTCAATTCAACTCATACACAGATTGCAGAGCAACAGAAGAATTTAAAAGCTTTTCCTTTGTGTGCATATAGGTATTTGGCGGAATATTGCATTGAATGCTATGTTGGTTTTAGTACATCCTATTAAATTATACAGTTGCCCATTAAATTCCTTCACGACTTTACATCAATTCACCGATTAAACTTCCTCTGACATTCACCTTAACTACACGCCCAGCCTCCAAGGTTCCATTTTGAGCTAAAGCTGGGTCTCCAGAAACCAGTAGAAAAAAGATTCAACTAAAACGATGGAAGAATCGTCATATTTTCAAGCAAAGATCCAATCTTTGCTCATGATTCTGTTCCTGGTCTCTGCAACTTCAGGGAATCCAGAGGAAATCGAAGCTCTGAGAAGTTTACGTGGGATTCTGGGGATACAGAGCTCGGAATGGCCTGACGAGATCGAAGCCTGCAAATGGCGGGGCATTACATGTCAGGGTAACAGAGTTATAGGGATTAAACTCATGGGTCTGAGTAGCATCAATGGAAACCACTCGATTCCTGAACCGCTTGCAAGTTTCACCGCTCTGCAACACCTCGACCTTCGGAATATGACGTTACAGGGTCGAATCCCGCCATGGATTTCTAGCCTTGGAATGCTTCGTACCCTCAGATTGTCTCGCAACAATCTTACAGGCCCCATTCCTCCACAGCTTTCCGGGCTTTCCCAAATCACTTATTTGGATTTGTCACACAACAGTTTTGTGGGCGCTTTTCCGGTCGCTGTCTTGAATTATACCGATTTGGAGACTCTGAATCTGGCGGCCAACAATTTCAGTGGACCTCTTCCTAGTTCAGTGAAAAAATTGAGGAGCCTGCAAAAGATTTTTGTGTCTTTCAATGCATTTTCCGGCAGCCTGCCACCTGAGTTGGCTGAGCTTCACAAGCTTAGTATATTGCAGTTGGCTTTCAATCAGTTTTCCGGGCTTCTGCCCCAAGGTATGTCAAAGATGAAGTTTTTGGTGCATTTGGACTTGAGGGGAAACTTTTTCAATGGGTCTGTGCCGGAGAAGTTGATACCCATTTCAAAAACTCCAAGAAATTGCTTCTTCAATGTTCCCAATCAGCACAAGGAAAGGTCTTGCATTTATTTTTATAGAAATAGTACTGCACGCTCCCATTCAATCTGGCCCGAGAACTTCAACAGTACGAATAGTAGTATAGTTGTGTCAGGGGAGATCAGGAAGGGAGGAGGAGGGGTCACAAATTATCTTGCAGTCATTGTTGGAGGCAGTGCTGCAGGGCTTGTTCTGATACTTATAATTTGTGTGATGATTATGTGTATTCAGAGAAGTGAAGCAAGAATTGTGAACTCAAATGTGGCTAGGGGATCGGAAGGAATGCAAGAAATACAAGTTGCCAATTTGGGAGAAAAGTTTACATATGCTCAGCTGGTAGAAGCAACCAATATGTTTCATTCTGAGTGTTTGATCAGAGTGGGTCATTCTGGAGATTTTTACAAAGGGGTTTTAGAGGGCGGTGCTGAGGTAGTTGTGAAGAGGATAGATTTGAATAAGTTTAAGAATGGTGAGTATATGAGGGAGCTTGAGGTTTTTGGTAAGGCTTCTCACACTAGACTTGTTCCTTTGCTGGGTCACTGCTTGGATATGAAGGAGGAGAAGTTTCTTGTGTATAAATATATGCCTAATGGAGATCTTGAATCTATTATGAGAAAGAATACGGCTCAGAATATCAATGATTTCTTTCTTCATCCTTTGGATTGGATTGCCAGGTTAAAGATTGTCATAGGGATTGCTGAAGGGTTGGCTTATTTGCATCATGACTGTTCTCCTCCAATTATGCACAGGTACTTGTTCTGTCTTTTTTGTAATTGGATCTTCATTTTATGATTGTTAGGATCATGTTATATTCTGATACAGAATGATTCTTATTCTATAACTTCAGGATAAAACAATTGAAGATAATAAATTGTACAGTGGGGCCTGTCTTCTAACTGGGTTCTTGTTTCTATTGAACTTTACATTATATTTATACAGAATAACATAAGCATAAAGGTGTAAAATATGACTGTACAGAGCTAAATCATTTGAACATTACAATTTGATAGATTGTACTAATTCAGAAAAGCATAGAAATGTATGATTAGAGCAAAAGTATGGCCTAGAAGGATATGGCTTTAGAATGCTGAAGCTGAAGATAAAACAGAGAGCTTAATGAAGAAATTTGAAATTCTAATTAATGTCCATGGGACCTCAAAATATATAAAGCTTC
Source organism: Thuja plicata (assembly GCA_018584345.1). Lineage (NCBI taxonomy): Eukaryota > Viridiplantae > Streptophyta > Pinopsida > Cupressales > Cupressaceae > Thuja > Thuja plicata. The sequence goes on from MU224036.1 coordinate 650,412, forward strand.
ACGAACTCCAGAACCATTTAAAATCATATTTCCAGAGCCAATTAAAATCACATTACTAAGTTCTAGAACATTCTTAATGGAACCTCCTAGCTGCAGACTGTATAGACTATTTACTTCATTTTGCATACTCGATTATTTCAATCTTGTTCATATGTAGCACACTAATAGAAATTGTGTAAGGCCCAAGTCCTAGAGTGCACAGGTCATATAAAAAATAAAATAACTGTGAACCATTAACTGGGGGATGTTATGTTCACGGCATCCATAAACCAAGTATGTTGATCGTGAGAATGGCTCATTGATTTCAAATGTATTTTTCTTTAACAAGATTTTGTTTCTGGATTGGATTCAACTATGCAGGTTGTCAGGATCAAACTCTATAATCTATCATCAGGTCATCTGATATAATCTATCATCAGGTCATCAGGTAGGTCAGATAGTTAGAGAAGATAAATGTTGGTTGCTATCTATTCTGGTGATGGATAGTAGAGTTTGATCCGAAATATTGACAACAAAAAATATAAATTATGCATAGACTTCTAGTTTTGATTGTGTACGTGTTTTTTGCATTAACGTTTCGGATCACACTAGTTTTGGATCACACTCTGTGATCCATCGTCATCTTACATTTTACATATCCTACATGCTCTTGCATCCTGATAATGGATCATAGAATGTGATCCGAAGCGTTGATGCAAAAAAACACATACGTAATCAAAACCAGAAGTCTATGCATAATTTATTTGAATGGATTGTGGAAATCTGATTAGTTTGAACAAAAAACATACATAATCAGATCTAGAAACAAAATTTTATTATCATTATGAACTGTCGAGATTTCATGAATTTTATTGTCTTTTTCTTTTCAATACCATTTTACATTTATCTCATTCTCTGTTTTGTTCTCCATTTGGGTTCTATCTCGCTCTTTCTTGCTAATCTTGCATTTGAAACGTCAACCTTTGTTCATTTTTCCTTTAAATTGCTAATCTTGTATTTGAAACGTCAACCTTTGTTCATCTTTCCTTTAAGTTGCTAATCTTGCATTTGAAACGTCAACCTTTGTTCATTTTTCCTTTAAACGTAGTTCTTAGTATATACCACTGCAGGGAAAAGGGCTATCAGTTTCTATTTATAAATGTTGGACAATGAGTCATATTCTTTTATTCTCATTTCTTGAGATTACAAATCAATACCATTTTTTGTGCAGGGAGATCAAGGCAAGCAGCATTTTACTGGATGATAAGTTTGAAGTAAGGCTTGGAAGCTTAAGCTCTGCAGGCGGTCCAGATGGGGATCCTCAACCTGGCTTGGTTGCACGGCTCTTGGCCATTTCCCAGTAAGTGTTTCTCACTAATTCTGCATTAGTGATGTAGACAGCCCAAATGCATTTTCAGTTTCCCTTTCACAAAACTGTTTTAAATGACTTAAGAGGTAACTCCCATTGCTCACAATTCAACCCTTCTAACCAAAGAATGTCCTACATTTCAAATCATAGCTTAAACATCTCTTGCACAGCCATAACATATTTCATCTCAATCACTGCCGACTAAATAATGTTCTACATCACTCTGCAAACACCACTTTCTCTGTCAAGACATAATTCATCCTTATTCAATGGAATCTTCCATTGATTTCATTGCCATTTCATGAAGAACACAAGATTCATATACTGTCTAGGAAAGCTCCAACCAATCCATCACCTCCAATGAAACAATGTGATATATCATATGGTAGTTAGTATATACTATGACTTTGTGGCCAGGGTTTTGACATGTGATATTGGTGTGGTGGGCAACTGCAGTTCATGGGACCAAGGAGATTCAGGTTCATCAATGGCTACCATTGCAAATGATGTTTACTGTTTTGGCAAACTGCTACTAGAGATCATTTCTGGGGCGACAGCCCCCATTGAATGCAATGAAACTCATGGGGAATCCTCATGGATAGACAATGTCTTGGCCTTGATTGAAACCCAAGATAAGGATACTCTGCCTCGGATTGTTGACCCATATCTGATTCTAGATGAGGATTTAATGGAGGAAGTGTGGGCTGTGGCTGTAATAGCAAAGGCTTGCCTCAACCCCCGCCCTGCCAGGAGGCCAAGCATGCGCCATGTCCTGAAAGCTCTAGAAAACCCTCACAAGGTTCTTCGAGCTGACATAACTAACATTGTTGCAGAAAGAACATCATCCTATAGTTCATGGAATGAGGCCTTTGGCAGCTGTAGAAGCTCCTATGGCTCCCAGAGATTAAACATTCCAGGGACATTGAGAGAAGAACATATGTTCAGTGGGAATTCCAAAGGCAGAAGCAGGGGAAGCCATGCCAGACCTGGTTCCAATGACATTGTTTCTGAGCATACAAGAGAAGGGAGTGCCTGAAGCAGAGTATTGGGAAAATCCATTTTCCTCAATCATTTGTACTGAAGCAGAGTATTGGGAATCCCCATTTTCCTCAATTATTTGTAAAAGAAACATCCTCAGAATTCTATTTGGCATATGCCGATCAATCAGAGCAGCAGAGCATATGGGGACACAATGTATTTTCTAAGAATTTGACCCACTGTGGGTTAAGGAAAAATCTGTTCTTGCCTCTATTGTACGTTTGAGGATCAGGCATTATGTCACTATATCGGATTCAGCCAGGGCACAGCCTATATTACCGATCAAAAGGTGGTTGTTTTAATTAATGTTTGCCCATATCTATATATGTTGTATCTACTGTTTTAACGCATGGGATCATGGCCACCTGAACTAATCTCGGGACTTGAGTTCGTATTAATCTATACGTTTCGCTATTGCCTTCTATGCCATGAATCTCATCGAAATGAAATGTAAATTTCAAAGTAAAATCTACGTAATATGCAATAATTAAAAAAAGAATGCATTGATAGGTTTTAAGAAAAAATATAATTTAATTTTATAAATTTAATTTTTTATTGGAAGATTTTTATCCATAAAATCGTTTCTAGGTCTCCGAAATACTATCTCTTTTGTTGAGAACTAAATCTATTATTTTTTATATTATAATTTTAAATTTTAAATATAAAAACTGACATTTTTTTTTAATTTAAACTGTTTTTTTTTTATATCACCCACATCTACCTTCTTTGAAAAATAAGAAAGAATAAATATTTTATAAACTTAATTGTTTTAAATACACTATTTTAAAGTGCAATTAATTTTTTGTTTGGATAATTCTTAATGTGGGCTTTTTTTTAATTTATTTTGGTGTTATTTTTTTATTCATTCAACTGATTAATTAGATAGAATTTTATAGTTTGTAACAATAAAATTAGTGAATCCTTGTCAAATTTTATTTAATTTTGTGTTATTTTCAGAACTTAATACATTTATATATTTATAATAGTGCAAATTTATAAGAAATTAGGGTTCTTTCTTGTGACATTCATATATTTATAAATAGTAAAATTTATAGAAAATTAGGCTTCTTTCACACGACCTTAACTAAACACATTCCCATACTAGTAACCCCAGAGAATCAGTATCTAATTTAACATAATTGTAGATTTATTTTTTATTTTTGAACTTATCACATAACAACATTTGATTACATTATACAAGAAATGATAAACACGCACAAGCAAAAGATAATCACATGACTACCTATGTTCTCTAAGGTCTCCTAACATTACCATTTATAAGACTAACTCACTTGCATAACAATGAAATGTCTAAAATGTTAATTTGTATCAAATGCATGCTTCCAAAATCAAATAAGAATTATTTCATCTAATCAAGGTACGCGTACATTACTAAACAACAATAGAATATAGACAAACAATAACATACGAATATAACAGATAATCTCTCTACGATTTAGAGATGCCATTTAATATAATTCACAATGTACATTTTGCATCAAAAGATTTATACAACCTCCACATAATATGCTCACCAAAGAAAAGAAAAGAAAAAAACTAGTAAAATTAAATTTAGAGATGCAAAACGAAAGAAGCCCCACCTCAAGCTTGTTGAGCACAAGGATCATCAAAGATTCAATTCAAGCTCCTCCAAAAGATGCAACCCAAAAACTCAAAGAAATCACCCAAAACTAGCCATCACCTCTTCCAGTCAAAACCCCCAAATTTCCAAAGTGACATGTACGGGAAAAATGCCCATTCCAACCAACTCCAAACCAACATATAACGAAAAAATGTTTAAGAAAATATTACTTAACTATTCTTTAAATTTTAATAATATCATAATCCAATTTATTATTTAGCTCATTAATTATTAATCTTCTTCTAATAATATACACAATGTATTTACATATTTATATATGAAAGTTCTTTATTTAATAAAATTAATACAATTATGGGCATTATCGGGCTAATCCGATCAGGTAAAGACGAGAAGATGTAGTATGGGAGGCCCCATCGAAAGGATGGGTCAAAGTTAATTTTGATGGGGCATCCAAGGGAAACTCTGGCCCATTGGGTGTTGGTTGTGTTGCAAGGGATAGTTCAGGGCATATACTTGCAACTGAATCTTAAAATTTTGGAAAATGGAACCAATAATGAAGCAGAATCTCAAGTTACTTTATTGGTTGTTGAAATGGTGAAGTGGATGCATGTGGAGCAGCTTCATTTAGAAGGTGACTCCCAAATAATAGTGAATATGATCGCCACAGGAAAATCACATGTTTGGAAAATAGACAATGATATCCATTATTCGGAAAAAGTTGGCGGATTTTGTCAATTTCAAAATTTCCCATGTCTACTGGGAAGCAAACACGGTGGCGGATACACTTTTCAGACTGACATCAGAATTACCAACTCAGCAAGTGGGAGGATGTTGAGCTAGGTAGCCAGACATTTTGATGTGACTCGAATGACACAAAATGATTGTATGAGTTGACATCAATTGAAGGAATTGAAGAGAGGCATGTTTTTTATGGGATGCAAATTAAATTTTGAGAAGGTGGTGGGAAATTTGAGATGGCTAAAAGGATGGGGAGTAAATGCTCACATCAACCAAGTAACTAGCGTCTTCAAAAATCTTTCGATGGCCTTCATTTTGCATTGAAGTCGGTGGTAATTTTCAAAGCATGGTATGCAATGGAAGTGAGCTTCAATCTGGGTGCTACAAAGCAAAAAATGGCATTTTGGGGTGAAATCACAGAGAAGATGCTAAGAAATGTGTTTACCACCGATGACCCATTCTTTATCATGATGGTGCACAGGTTGTTGGGGATTGATTTCCTATTGGTCGAGTCTAAATTGAGTACCAACACCAATATCTTCTCTCTCTTATGTGCATGGGGCCTGGAATTCAGCAATGCAGACATGGTGTATAGGGTCATGGTGAGTTGTGTGCGAGAGGAGTGGAGGAAGAACCTCAAAACTTTCCTTTGAGTGGAAGAGTCGTAGATTAGGTTCTGAACATAGAATGGGATATGGATTCACATCCCAAGGTACCATGTACATCTCCATTCGTTTCTCTTCTACCATGCGGCGAAAAACATAGATGCCAGAAAAATGGAAGCAACGAACATGTGGAAGGTCATGTGCCAATACACCAAGGATTGGGAGTGTGTCATCAACTCTAGCCTCGACAAGGAGACGCAGAAGGGGGATATTGGGTAGTTGTTATGTGCATAAATGTTGACACACTTCTATGAATCATTCCATTCAAGGTTGCTCAAGAATGAGGCTTCAAATATCGATCCATAGCTCTCTAGTCATGGAGTGTAAAGATATGAAATAGAGGCCCTCAGATTGACCTAGTTAGTGCTTATGCAAATACACCATGAAACAAGAGATTCAAATGCATGAAAATGAGATCTACTCTATATGATAACAATGCATGAAAAGAAATTAATCTAAATGATAACAATGCATGGCTAAATCTATGAAAGGAAATACAAATGCAAGATTAATCTATGAAAATAAACATGATTCTAATCTACATGAGTAGCCATAAATGCAAGAAAGAATGAGACAAGAAAAGAGAAGTTGCAATATCCAAGCCAAATGCTCAAATGCTCCTCCAAAATTGTTCTCCAAACCTGCAGCATAACAATACTATGAAAAAGATCTATCAAAATGAGAAGGAGAGGTCTCCTTTTAAAGGAAAGTGAACGATTGAGATTAAGAGGCAAAAATCAAAGGCTATGATTAAGAGGCAAAAACCCACCACTTAGGAAGATGTGATGAAAAAGACATTTTTATTTAATTTTCATTTAATTTATTTCATTTTTCATCAAATAAAGTGCTTTAAGTGGGGATTTTTATTTATTTAATTAAAATAGGTGTTTTCTTTCAATTAAATAAATTGGAAGAATTTTATTTAATTAAATGGGAGGAATTTAATTTAATTAAATAAGATGAATTTAATTAAAAGGGAGATTGAATCTTTTAATTAAAATAAAATAAATTTTATTTAATTAAAAGGGAGATTAAATCTTTTAATGAAATAAAAATGATCAAACCTTAGGAAATATTGAAATAATTGAATAATTGATTTAATTACAATTTGATCAAGGAAATTGATTTGAATTGAAAATGTTCCAAAGCATTGATTCAGAAAATTGATAAATTGATAAAATAATAAATGGGGCCCAAAGTCTAGGCGACCATTTTAGGGTGCATACAATTGCAAGTTTTTGACAAATACAGACTTCGAATTTCAATATTTCATGTTAAACTGTAATTACCATAAATTAATTAATTAAACTATTTATTGTACGCCTCTCTTTCGTGATTCATGGTTCCCAAGCTTTCCAAAGGCGGGGGTTAGTAGTAACGGTTTGCAATGGGGAAATCAATACAAAAACTACTAATAACGAATACTTAAAACGTACCCAATAAAATGTACAAGCAAAGAAAGGAAAACAAATAAATGCAAACCCCAAAGTGCTTGAAGCTTCTATTGTCTCTCTCTACTCCTTCTGAAACACCATTTTTGATGCCTAGTATTGGTGTGGGCAGCGTCTATGACTTGAGAAGCGTTGAGAATTTGACAATTGAAATGGGTGTGTGATCGCAAGATGGCTTGAATGCTAGAACCAAACTGATAGAGTAATGGTGCACAAGAGCTTGAAATCCTAGATCCTTCAAATGGTTATGAAGGGTTTATTATATAGGAACTAGGGATGAAATGAATGGTTGAGATCAATCCCAGAGATAGGGAGATGAACGGTTGAGATCAAAGGGAACTGAAGAAGCCATCAGTAAACTCCACCTCTTCAATTGGTAAAGAGGAGATAGAGTTTGGTTGACTGAAGAGAAAATTGTGAGTTACCTTTTAGAACTGAAGAGGTGGGTGGAGTTACCCATGTGAACTGGAGAGATGGGCAGAGTAACCCATGTGATCTGATTGAAGTTATCTCTTTGAAGATAAATGAATATTTAATTCATTTATTTAATTAAAGTTTTCAACATGTGAGATAACTGAATTCTTTTTTATTTAGAATTGCTTTATTTGATGAAATTAAATTAATTTAATTGGAAGAATTTAATTAGTAAGTTTAAATATTTCAATTTTAAACTATAGGAAACTGAATTTAATGAATTAATTAATGTTAATTAATCAATTAAGGTTAATTAATTAAATAAAATTAATTATTTAATTAATTTTGGGAATTTGATTAGATGATTTGGGGAATGAATTTGGCGAAAAATAGATGATTAATTAATGAATTAAAAAATCATTAATTAATAGATGAAAATTAGTGTTTTTAATGTTAAGTCGCAAGTCTGTCCATTTTAGGGTGTCTACATTTACCCATCTTTGATAGTAGGTGTATTTATGTCCCCTCAACAAATTTGAGCGAAAAGTTGCGATATAAGCGTTAATTTGTTGAATCTGCAATTTTTGAATCTAGGTAGCTGACTGATTTGAAAAAATGCATTATATTGCCCCTAATATTGACTGTCAAAGATTCTGGGGACCGAGAAGAAATTTATGACATCCTGGAGAAATTAGGATTTTTTGGAATTCTCTATAAGTAGCCAAGTTTGCCCTTCATTTATCACATTGTCTTCTTGGAGCTCTCGGAATCTTGGTGAGTTTGTCCTTAGCTTTATGTGTTTTCCTTCTGTTTTTGTGCAATGGCGGGCTTAGTTGGAGTCGCACACATTTTCGATCGAGTCTGGACGTATCAGAGGCTAGTTGGCGCAGGACGTCTGGTGAGTAATCTCTCTTTGCGTGTCATTAATGCATTTATTTCTCACTTTGAAAAAGTTTTGTTTTCTATCATTTTTCCAAGGTTATCGCAATCGTCTGCGGTTTAAATGTAGCAATTGTTGGTTGTAAGCCGCAATTGATAAGAGGGCCGCAATTGCCTGTTGTTTGCCGCATTTGCCTTTGGTGTTTTGCAATCACATAAAAGTACAACACTTGTAGGGTTTATTGCCGCAATTTCCTGTTTAACTATTTCTTGGATTTGCTTGGTCTCATTTCTGCTTATGTTGATTGTTGACTCTTCTCTCTATGACTGATACAGGGTAGACTTGTTTCCACTGATGCCCGTGCCACTGCTTTGGAGGCTAGGGTTACAGCAGCTGAGGCCAGGACGACTGCGACAGAGGTTAGAGAGCGACAGGCTCGAGCGGAGGTTCGAGCTTTCATTGACAGTGTTAAGGATGCCTCACATGGGGATGTTTTGAACCGATACTATAGATCTGGGCGTGATGCCCAGAGAGAGATTGAGTATTGGAGGTGTCACTATGAGGGTGCAATTCCTGTAGAGTAGAGGGTTCCCAGTTATACAGCCTCACAGAGATCCAGTAGGGCGTAGAGGTCACAGAGTAGTGGTGTTGGTGCTCTCAGTTCCTCACAGAGACCTGCGTCTGGTATGCCACCCCCTCGTACACATGGCAGCGAGGGTGGGGGGTAGAACATGCTGATTTGATGCCACTTCCTCCTTTGTATCATGTACCATTTTTTTAGTGATGTTCCTTTGATATACTTTGAGGCTTTATCCATTATTGTATCTCGACACACTGATATTTATTGATATATATGTTGATTACCTCCTTGTGTTTAGACTTGCGACCGTTCATTGTACTCAGATATTTTGGATTATATGAGATGCAGCTATTGATTTACTTGTTATATGTATGGTTTCTACATGATTATGTTTAGATGTTGAGATGCTTTATGCAACATGATTCTATTATGCAGACTCTAGATGTATGGTATGCTTTATGCAATGTGATTCTATTATGCAGACTCTTAGATGTATGATATGCCTTTCCTATGATACTGACATGTTTATGCAGGATGGTGTAACTGAGATGTTTGTTAATATGAGATTCTTATGGATGCATGTGATTTATGATTTACCATGTATGCAGCTGTATGTTTTTTTCATTTTTTCTAATGCACTTAAATGGATGTAATCTATTATGCACAAAATATCTGAGTAATGCATGTGTTAGTTTAGAAGGAAGTTAGTCTGGAAATTTGTTCTCTGGGATTGATAGATATGGAATGATAGAAAGGAATTTTGATTTTTTTTTGGGTAGATATGAATTGATAGAAAGGATGAGTGTCCCAAGTCGCTACCCCTATTTACAATATTTGTCATCATTGCATCTTTTTAAGAAATTTTGAAGAGTGTCTAATGCATCTAGATCACATACCATCTGGATACCGCCATGACCTCTTGATAACCAGGAGTAAAGAGATTGAATAGAAAGAGAACTTAGTGCACCCAAATATTGACCATCTGGGTTCAGCTATGTTCCCTATTTGAAAAGAAAGAGAGTCAAAAGCACCCAGATATTGACCATCTGGATACCGCTTTGCCCTCAAAATAAACCGAAAAAAAGGAAACGAAGATAGAACTCCTACGCACCCAGATTCCATATGGATAACACCATGAGCTCTTGATTTCGTAAAGAAAAGACCAAAGAAAACAAGATAGAACTCCTACGCACCCAGAGTCCATCTGGATAGCATCATGAGCTCTTGATTGCAAAAAGAAAAGACCATAGAAACCAAGATAGAACTCCAATGCACCCAGAGTCCATCTGAATAGCACCGTGAGCTCTTGATTCCTTTTGGTAAATAAACAAGAAGATAAAAGAGAAAGAATGTCCAATTCTTTCCCAGGGTTAAGCTCAGATCATGGAACTACGTGGTTGCCAGATAAGTGAGAGTACCTGCCGCATTTATCCTAAATCATCATGGCCCTGAAATTGAACTAAAAATTCAACAGACAACAATCAAAGAAAATAAGTATTGATCCATCATAGCTACTCTCCTCACTTGGTGGATCCTGGAGTAGCATAAGAACATAACTGTGAAATATAGACTGACATCTGACCAACTGACTCACCTAGTCAACATTTTGATTGTTCCTTGATTCAGTTGGATTCTCTTGATTGGCTCGACTCTTTTGATAGGCTTGATTGACCTTATTGCTTCAATTATGTCTGATTTTAGTAATAGATGACTCATATAAGACTGACCTGTCTGGTTTTGAGCATATCCATCACCTTGTAAGATGATTGATTGATTGATTTTGATCATTTTGGTGGTTGATCAAGCTGTGTTAGATGGGCCCAATGCTAATTCGCAAAGCTCATGATTGTGACATTTGATAGATTGGCTTGGTCGCCAATTTGTTTGTTGATAGATTTGATTGATTAATAAAGTTGTGTCATATGGGCCCAATGTTGATTCACAAAGCTCATGATTGTGACATTGATTGACTGGGCTTGATTGCCCTTTGCTCTCTTGATAATCGAGTTGACTTTATTGCTTGGGATTTTGTAATTTTTTTATTGTTTTTTTATGAAGATTGATTTTTTCAGGACATTTTGATCTTTTTAGGATTTTGATGAGTTTTCTGATTTTTTGGTTTTTTTGATGGGTTTTCCAATTTTTGGAAATTTTTTTAGGACATTTAGAATTGCGCCCTAGTCTGGTGGACCAGTACTAACCATGGATAAGTGTTTGGTGCTCAGAGGGGTTTGTGCTTCTGGATATAGCTTAGGTAGTCAGTCTTGCATTTGAAGTGTGCTCAAGCTTTTGATCTTGGAGTTCATTGATGGTGAAGCTGGATTTGAACACTTGGCGCATGTTTGTCAAGTTTTCACCAAGGTACCTACTCAATAGCGCATGTTTGCCAAGTTTTCACTAAGAGAGCGATTTTATTTCTCTTTACTTTTTTGCTTTTTTTTTTTTGTTGTTGTCGCCAAGGCGCCTGATTGCCAGGTTTTCACCAAGGTAACATTTATATTTTTTTATTTTTTTGGTATTTTCTGGGTATGTAGATAGGTGCCTTAACCATTGAGACCTCAAGTGTAGAACCTCTTGAGGTGCATGTTGTTGATGTATCCAGGGAGCTGATCTCCTTCTAGTGACACCAGTTGGTATGCCCCACTCTGGTAGAGTTGACAATGACATATGGTCCTAGCCAGTTAGGCTCAAACTTTCATGGTTTCACTCTTTCTGCTTGGTTCTTTTGATTTTCCATGAGGACAAGGTCTCGTACCTCAAATGTTCATGGCCTCACCTTCTTGTGATATTTCCTTCTAAGGCGATTCTGATAGCCTTGTAAGTGGTTGAATGTGTGTTGTCTTCTTTCATTTAGTAATTCCAGTTCACTGAGCCTCGCCACTCTGTAATCTTCATCTAAAATCAGGTTCTTTAATGATATCCTCGAGGATGGGATTTCCACTTCGAGGGGTAGAATCGCCTCTGATCCATATACTAGGGAGAAGGGAGTGGCTCTTGTAGGTGTTCTCACACTAGTTCTGTATGCCCATAATGCGGGACTAAGCTGAAAATATTAGTTTCGCCCTGATTCGTTAACTGTTTTCTTTAAGATTTTCAAGATAGTCTTGTTTGTTGCTTCGGCCTGGCCATTCCCTTGAGGATAATAGAATGAAGAAAACCCTTGTTTTATTTGGAACTATTCGCATAGCTCTTCAACATCTTTGTTTTGGAAAGGTGTATTGTGATCTGTCAGGATGGTTTGAGAAATCTCGTATCGACAGATGATGTGGTTGAGTATGAACATTAATATCTGCTTTCTAGTTATGTAAGTGAGGGGAATTTCTTCCACCCACTTAGTGAAGTACTCTGTTGCTGCTATGATGTATTTGTGTCCATTTGCTGAAGAAGGTGTAATCTTGCCCATTAGGTCAAATCCCCACATAGATTTTTTTCAGATTTCCCCCAGTCTAGCAAGGCAAGGAAATTATGGATTGATGGATGAACAGATAGATGGATGAAGGTCAAAGGTCTCTTAGTATGTCTTGAAGTTGTTTGGATGCCAAGGACTATCCACAGGATGAGATAACATGGTTCTCTGCAAGATAAGGGACTGGACATGACAAGATAAGATTAAGAGATGGTGCATTGATTGGCATGTGATTGACAAGAGTGGACATGTCGAGAGGATGTTGAAAACAGGTTTTGCATTTTTTTTAACTGTATTTTCTATCAAGACTAAGAGAGGGATTTCATAGGATAATGATAGGACATGGATAGGGAATACAAGATCAAGAATGGACAAGGGGAAGGGATATGGATTCAAGACTATGAAAAGATAGGAAATATAGACCATATGGATGTGGACAACATGAAACATATAGGACATGTGATGTTTCTAGGGACATCCCTAGCCTTGTCAAGATCAAAGTTGGAAAAATATGGATGCTGATAAGATAAGGGATATGAGGGATATAGGTTAATGGAGGAAATTAAAGGGATATGATATGATAGGAAAATATGGATGGAACATGCCCCCATGTATGGAATGCAAGAGGTTCATAGATTACACATGATGCATGTTTGCCTGGTTTTCATCATGGTACTTGCCCAATGTGCCTGTTTGCCAGGTTTTTACTAGTGGACAAATATTTTTCTCTTTTTTTTCTTTTTTTTGGACTTTTTTGGAAGATAATATACTCGTGATAGGAAATGGAGGAAGGACTTAATCATCTTTCTCTTCAGATTGTAACCTTGTAATATGTGTTATAATAGATCATGGCTATTGAAGGTATGCTCAAAGATGTTGATAGGGTGATAGAAACTGGGGATAAAATGGATGAAGTGGGATAGGGTAATGCTTTATGCGCAGGATTGGATAAGAGGATGAATGGAAGACTGGAATATATGTTGGATAATGGATAAATTGCGAGAATAATTGACTTTGAATGGATGGATATGTGGGAACGAACAACATTGGCACACACCTTGAGGGATGATGGAGTGATGGAGGAAAAAGAGATTTTGGATTTGATTGAAGAAAAGGAGATTTTGGACTTGATGGAGGAATGTTTATGAATTTTGGGACATAAGGACCCAAAATAGATTTGGAAGGTTGGAGGTGTTTAAATGGATGGATAGAAATTTTGGATGCCAACTTGGATTTTTCTTTGGGGTACTGTGCTTCAAGAAGCTTCTTAGGAATCCACATGGATTTTGATTTTTTATTCTTTTGTGGGCCCTTAGAACGCATTATTTCTATAAGATATTTAGGAACCCATATTGATTTTGAATTTTATTTTTTCTCAAGGGGCCTTTGAGGCATTTTGGACATTTATTTTTCCTTTTGGATCATAGTTTTCTTTGTTTTTACATTTCGATTAGAATGGACATGTTGATCCTTGATTGCATGTGGATTTCTTGACTTATGGAACTTATGTTTGGCATCCAAATTGCTTGAAAGGGGAATGTGATTCATGGATGGATAATAATGGTATGGAGACTTTTTGGATG
>MU224036.1:697313-728468 GCA_018584345.1 Thuja plicata
TATATATATATATATATATATATATCCGATCGTAGCTATATCTTAACACTCCCTCTTAGCAAGAGAGGATCTGACTAGGTGTCATCACAATCCCCGACTTATTTGGATCTGGATTTTAGTGATAACTAAAACATAACTTCATGTCAAGATATCTGACACAGCTCGGGACATTAATACAATGTACTCATCCTGATAGAAGAGTTATCGCAATCCCCGACCAATTCGGAACTAGATTTAGCGATAACAATCAAGATATCCGACACATTCCGAGACATCAACTTAATGTAGTCTAATCTTGATTCACATGTTTTTATAATCCCCAACCAATTCGGAACTAGATTTAACAACTCCAAAAATTCAGTGTCAGGACTAGTGACTACGATACTCATACCTATTGTCCTTCATAACATATCAGTTTCATTATGATCCTTATGTAAATTTTCTTCTTTACTAATCACATCTCACTATGATAACTACAGATTAGATGTTGACTTCATACATTATCGGTATCTGATTATATTAATCATCGGTTACTATCCCACTTGTACTATCCCCTTTTTTGATTAACTTAGATAGTTGGGATAATTACCTTAAATTATCCTTCTCACTTCATCGAATGACACTATGCATGATATAAATGATGTGTGTAACCAATTTATAATGATTTCAACAATGGTTTTCTATGCCAATTCAAATGTCGTCTTCAATAATTATCTGGAATAGTATGAATACTCTTAAATATCAGGGTTTAGGAAATGATGAGATGTACCTCCTCATCCAGCCTAATTGGGAAACTCTTCATCGCACCATCTTTGGTTGGTGATCAACTTCCATGGATCGTGACTTTCACTGAATCGCTACATTACCTTATATACGTAACATATAATTTAGTCAATTTAGTCTTCCCTTTGGCATTGATAAAGGTGGTATGTTGTTTCTAATATATGCTTTCTTCCCTTGCAATCAATGGTCTCGTCTCTGATTTGTAATTATGTACTTGCAACTGATTATGCCAAATAGGCACTTGCTCAAATGAGCAAATCCAATCAAAGGATTAAAGGGTTATAAGTTTCCAAATTTGATGATTAAGTTGAATGATGGAAATGTCTTATTAAATCTGTGTTTTGGGCGTGACAAGTTGGATTGGATAAGATGTCTCATGTCTTTTGGTAATCGCCTCTCTTCATAATAATTACTAATAACACTTGTCCATTCATCCTTCTAATCACTGTCTTAATCCAGATTGATTAGCATCCCTTCCTTACGAATACCAATTAGACTCCTTTACTTAATCGTTGTTATTACATCATAGACTACAGCCTTGTCATCGTGTCTCTTCAAGGATAATCGCTCTTCATTAATTAGTAGTATGATCAATGATTAACACCCTTAGTACTGATTAGTAGAGGATTAATATGAGGCTTAATCGATTATTATTCTTTGATCGATTATAGATACCCACATGACTAATCCTTAAATGCATCGATATGACTTCTCTTATACTAGGTCGATATCCTTGTCCACTTGATATAGACTTCTCCCCTTTATCGGTATTGCATTCAATAGTTGATATCATGTAACTTAATCATAATCATTAATAGATTATCTAGTCAACAAAGGCAGTCACTGTTATGCATATTGATAAATGTGTTTCTTCTTATGATATCGACTAATGACAATTAGATATCGAACCAGATGTTATCTCCTGTTGTTATTGGCTCGTGCCTAAACCGATTATGATTATGTTCAATCTTTGAATGTTGATGATCGGTCACTGTTATTGCTCCTCAATGATCTTCACCATTAATGCTACTATTGAAGATATTCTTTGATACTGAGCAACTATATAAATTTATGTTTGTCTACTTCCTTCTTGATGGTTACATGGACTCTTATTATCCTTTAGTCGACATTGTTGTTGTTCTTTATTGGTCTCTCAGTACCTTACTTGCTGTGAATATATTTTATTCTCTTATAGGTTAGGCTCTGATACCATGTTGTAAAATCAAGATCGTCCTATAGAGAATATATATGAGTGTTATACTAAAATAGATTACCATTGTGATTGATCTTTTCACCAGCCATCGATATGCATTTATATCCTTTGAATAGTCATGACCATACGTGGCTTATGCTACGTAGGGTCATGACCCTTCATAACCGATTGTTAATATTAACTGCAATACAATTATCAACTTATCTTTATATATATATATTGCCATATCTGATCGTAGCTATATCTTAACAGCTCGCAACACAAAAACTTCCATTTGTTGTGCTGAGAGTCGGTGGTACAGACGTCGGCGAACATCGAAGCCATCTTGGCAAGCCGCCCAAAAATCCTCAAGGTGAGGAAGGTGGCCTTTCAAAGAGTCGAGGATCACCTTCTTTACTCTTCCCCTAAGTCATATTGTGGTTGCATCGAGTTAAATTTCTACAAGTGGTGAATGTTCAGCTCGTCCTTTACTTCTTTGGCGGAGGCCAAGTTGCACATGTAATCCCTACATGAACTGGAGAATTGGATTACCTTGATCTTCTTGGCAGTGTACACATTGTGCATTTCTAGGATGTGCCTGTAAAACTTGAGAAGGATGATCCAATAACTACAGTGTCTCGGGAGAAGGAAGGGCTTTCCGGTGAACCTAGACACTCAGATGTATTTGTGCTTCTGGAACTATAATAACCAGCATCCCCAAGGCTCTATCAGGGACATTGTATCCTTCGACAACAAATACCCTACGTCATCGTTGAGCCTTATTATTCTATTATATACAAAGGTGTCATTGACTATGCAAAAGGAGGCAGTGAGCGTCTCTAGCTGCAACTACGGGTAAACCCATGGAAGTGAATCCTCCAACAGGTCGCTCATGTGTCCGATTTTTTGGACCCCTTCAATGAGTTTAGCCATTTCACAGGTCATTGCATTTGAAAATCGCTTGTCTCTGATTTTCCATCTTAAAGTAAACGATCCCCATAATAGTCAGTGATTAAAGTTCCCCCGGATCCTTGTTAAGATAAATTCTTTTCTGAAAACTAATAATTCTGATCTTCGGGCTCTGGGAATCCATCATACTTCATATCTAATTTTCAATTATACACTTATACGGATCTTCAAAGTCCAGACACCGGACTTTACTTATGCTTTCTGATAATGTTGCCTATATAGTTCTTGTATTGATGACAATGTCTCATTTTGCAGGAAAATACTAAGACATCATGGCATCCTCTTCATCAGTGGAGGAAGTATATCCCGAAGCTTTCCTTCCCAGGCTATCAGGAAGGAAAATCGAAGTGGAAAGGGAGTTGGAAAGGCAACCCCTTACCATGAAATGCAGGGTGGACAACGTTGTCCGAGTTTCTAAGGAAGAGAGCGCAGTGAAGTACATGACAAACTGCGACCTCGAACTAATGAAAACAATAATTAAATCCTAGAGAGCTTCTGGGGATGAACTATGTCGCCACCTTTTCAAGTTAAGGTTGATACATGTCGCCTCCTTTCCCATTTCCCTCCAGTATCTGGAATTTATCAGTATCCTGGTGAGACACCACTCAAAGGACGCACTCTCATTGGAGAATACAATTCACAAATCATATGATTGCTTCACTAGCAAAATAAAAGGTGAATGCATTCCAATATGAAATTAGATTTGGCTTTTTCAAGGCTTTTAGACTTGACACTTTCTCATTACATGTGGTCTTATTGGGAGATTTGGCCCAAAAAATCTTGTATATTCAATCAGATTTCACAAGCATTTAGGGTGAAAATTCTTTTTAACATTTGAAAAGACAAAAATTGTGTTGTTTTTGTAAGTTGTTTTGTTGATGCTCAACTCTTTTTTATATTAAAACTACAATTTGTTCCAATGTTCTTGTGCATGTTCGAGAGTAATACTAACAAATCTTTTAAACCTCTAGGATAATACCATGCGTGCAATTGTCAAGATGATGTCTAATCCAACCTCCAACAAGACTTGTTTTTTGTCTCGTGCAAAAGGATGTGGACACAATCAAACTACTCAAGATCATGATTCTCAATCCCATGCTTCCCAAGCCCCTCCAAGAAAAACTAGGGATGAATCCTACTCGCAACTACTCTCAACCCTCCTACCCACTACT
This sequence comes from Thuja plicata, assembly GCA_018584345.1. Classification (NCBI taxonomy): domain Eukaryota; kingdom Viridiplantae; phylum Streptophyta; class Pinopsida; order Cupressales; family Cupressaceae; genus Thuja; species Thuja plicata. The sequence goes on from MU224036.1 coordinate 701,430, forward strand.
TTCAACATCCTAACCAAGTTGCTCGATTTTGGCAAACTCCCTTACCTTGCTTTGGTCATGTCACTTGTTCGTGATACTCAACAAGGAAAAAAATAAAGAGAGAATAACCACTTGAGAACTTGTATATAATAGCCTAGAACTCATTGGTGTGTGGAATAAATAGGATAATTATGACCATCCTCCAATTCTGGTGGTAGAATTCTCGCAGCTTACTAGCATTATATTTGTTACAAAACTATATCCCCACAAGAAAAAGGTTGAAAACCAAATAATTTATAAATGTTGTTCTTGTTTAATTTAAAAGGAACGAGATTTCCAATCCAAAGAATAGCAGCAATATTCATGTTTTATTTTTATAAGTGGAAATATTGATGAGTATGATTTATTTAATATTATTTAAATATTTTTTATTATTAAAGCAGCCTAGCAAGTTGGTTGACCCTTACAACACTATAGCCCAAGGGCTGCACAAAATAATTATTTACAACAAGGTCAAGAAAGACCATTAATAGCAAACTAGCAGCATAGCTCCCAATCTGCATCACCCACCACCTACAAACATTTTTTCTTCGCCTACAAACATTTGTCCATTCAATACTTTCAATAGGGTCCCCACCACAAGGGGAAGGTCGTGGAGCACTCTTCAAGAGATAATCAGCAACAGGAACAGAAAGTTGACAATGTTGTATCTCAACAACCAAAGGTTGGCGTAAACTAGAAGCAGCAATAGTTAAAGAAGGGTCCACGCAACCAAAGGGGACCGCATTAACAACAAGAGGTGGGGTCTAATCCACCGAGTCAAAGGAGGTCGTCTCAGTAGAAGCATCACCTTGTGGGAGTCATCATCAACCTATTAAGAGTCATCAGAAGAAGAGTCGGATGCACAAACAATCAAGTGATCATCATTTGCGTCCCTCCACTAAGTTGCAGCACCTCTTTAACACGCAATAGAACAATCTATAACCAAATGAATACTGAAGAAGCACCGCCAACACTAAAAGGGGAGGCCCTCACAATCCAACGATTGAGCCCATGGCTTGTCCTCAACCATGAGAATCACCGCCCTAGGGAGGGCTGTCGAGATGTCAATGCCAACCAAAATGTGAGGAAAGGACATCGCAATTGTAGCCTCGTCCACCTTTTAAAAATGACCAATAGAATTGCCAATGGCCTCAAAGCAAGAATTTTCCCAAAAATGCAAGGGGAGATTGGGGAGACAAACCCACACTAGACGCACACTAAGCAATTCAGTAATAGGATAAAAGGGGGTTGTCCAAGATTTGGGCTAGAGAAAGCGAATCTCCCACACCCACAGCTTGCTCAACACCAAATCACATTCATTAGAAAAAGTGAAAGCAACAATAAAAAAAACCCTTAACTCAAGAGAAAAGCTCAATGTTTACCTGAGACTAAAAGTCTCAAGGAATTAGACACCCAACTATCCAAATCAAGAAGAGAGGACCAGAAGCTAGCAAATCTCTAAACCAACCCGCAACATCGGTAAAAATCCACATTATCCGCCCCTTTTGGGCTACACACCACCACCAAGGGATGTCTTGCACAGGCCATGGGTCAAGATTTCTCCTTTGAAGGGATAGCAACAAACTTTGCAACGCAAGCAAAATTGCATCCATCAGCAAGAGGCTTTGGCGGCACAACCACAGTACCAAGTCTCTGTGAAGCGTGCCCAGAATGTGCAGTCCCACCAAAAACCCTACCACCAATAGGAGCAAGAACGCCCAAATCATTACTCACCCCCCACCACCAGCAAGAGCAGAGGGTGAAAAAGAGTCACATGCACCCAGCGCACCACAAGCAAACACACGGGCAGAAGAGGTCGCAAAAGCAACGCCACCTAACAACATAACTCCCACTCCCCGCAGATCCTAAGAAGAAGCAAACCTAGAAGCGCCTAGGCCAGAGCCAGTCGTTGGAGAGGGAGCATATGCAAACGCAGGAGCAGACATTTTGAAGTGGGATTAAAAAAATTTAACCTTGGTTGTTCCTTCCACCAATTGTTACATAATATTATTTAAATGTTGTTTACATTGTTTAATTGCATAACATTCGTTAGAATTACATATATAACTTTGTGTCATAATTTAAATATATTAAAAAACATTTTTATTTGTATCTAAATATTAATAAAGGAAATAAGATCAAAACATTTTCTTTATTTTGATGGTTCAAGCTATAAACCAGTTGGACGTAGGTATGTAACTTCTTCCGTTTTTTTTAAATGTGTAATATCGTCTTTTTATACAGCTTCGAACAAGTGAGATACCAAAATTGTGTATATTTTAAAGAGTTGGAACCATCTAAAACAGGTTGTCAGTGCGGGATAAAATAATTGTAACATGAAGCAGTTCCTCTAGTTAAAAGGATGGAACAATGTCAGAATTGTGGCAGTAAACAAAGGCTTGCATCACATAAATTGGAACAGATTATCACCATTGATGTGATTTAACTTATAAGAAAAAAATATCTAACATAGAAGGGAAAGGTGTCCTTATTGATGTAGTCCATTGCACAAAATGTAAATTTTCCCTATACAGTCTCTCATGCGGGAAGGGCCATTACTGCACTCGTATACTTGCAGTTTGTGGAAAACAATCCTGGTTCGATATTAAAATGTATCTACATAACATCTGCAATATAACCTCAGATCAAAGTAAATGTCTAATTCTGTTATTTTTTAGATTTTTTTGTTTTTATCTTAAAGGCAGTGAATGAGCTCTTCTTAGAATTTAAAGCAATTATGAAATCCTCTTTCTGAAACAGTTAATTAATATATGTATGGCGATATTTTTACTCTAACTAAGAGCAGCATCTCATAGGTAAGGTACCTGCTTCTATTTTCAGTCTGAATGAAGATCCATGAAAGCTACACAAGGCAGCTATGCAAAGAAAACCAACAAAAAAATGTTCTGAATGTTATCAGTTTTTCCAGCAAGCAATATTGTCCAATATTGTAAAATTGAAGCATCAAAAATCCAATTGACCAAGTCACCTAAGTCACGAGGTTTGTGGTCACTTTCTAGTCTGGCAAACATAAAATTTGAGAAAATGTGATTGAATTCAAATTGTAGTGAAATTTAAAAAATTAAATAAAATAATTTTAAAAAATATATATATATACCTGGTTAGGATCCAAGAACCATTCAGAAGAAAAATTCAAAAAAGGACTTATCCCCCAGGAGCTGGTGTCAAGGGCCACCAAGACCATCCCAACCTTGGATTCCAAGAAACCAATGAGCTATCAGTGCAAGACGACACTGACAACCAAAGCAGTCTTATATATACTGGTTTAATTGTCATTGTTGTCTTGCACTGATACTGTGATACATATCAACACAGGGTAACAGAGAATAACAATAACCAAACCAAACCCACTGCCCCATAACCCACTATAAAAAATTAGCAAACAAGATCCAGGAAGCCATACAAAAACCATCAAACTAATTGAAGCAAAACCAACTATCCAACAGCATATAATGAGAAGAGTCCATTGGAGGCTGAGACAAACTACCCAGTGAACAGACTGCCACCTGCTTTACAGCTCATCCTACTCACAACATTCCAAAAACAAGAGAATGGCCTCCATCAAAAGAGAAACCTTGACATCCTTTGCGATAGCTTCCAAAGCCCATTGTCAACAAATCCACCTCCCCTTCAATGCACGCAGATGATCCAAGACAATTGAAATACACCTCAGACTAGTGAACATCTTTGATATCATTGTGGGGGAATAAGGAACCAGCAGCATTAGACAACAGAAAGCACAATTGAGTGTTTGTGTTGCATCAAAGGAATTCCTCTGCCCACGCATGTGACCTAATAACAACAAATTAGCCATGGTAGGCCGAATATTGACATAAGTAAGTCCCATCAAGATCCTTTGTCAGCCTCTAAATACACATCACCTATTACCTAAGGTCAAAGTTTTTGAATTTGCACTCCAAGAATGTCATAGGTCTACAGCCATCTCCTGCCTGGTGACTTGTCACTTCCTCTTTCAAACCTCTACAAGATTTCTGAACTCCCACACCAAGCCCCAAACGCAGATGCCATCTAGCAACCAAGGATACTACCACCTTGAAAATAGAATGAACAATCACACTACCGCCATTGAACGCACTCATTCATAACTGTTGTCACCATTAAATGGTAAGTCTCATCCCATAGACCACACTGACCAATCATTAAATAAACCTCCCCCTTAACCCAGGAAGAACTACATTCAAAGGAAAGATCTCCCTCCAAAGTTAATAGTCAACCCCTTACTTCATTTTGAGACCAATTCCTTTATTAGCTGCCCAATCAGCCACTGCATTATCAGTCCCACTTATGTGATTGAAGGCAATCTTATCAAAGGAACTAGCAAGCACCCTAGCCGTAGAAATGCTGGTGTGCAAAAGCCAATTCCTAAAATCTCCTACCTTCAAAACACCAATAACAATCTTAAAATCCCCTTCCACATATTGTCATATAGGAACTTTCATCCCTTCTCCTTCACAACTCTCAAACCCCGCAACAGAGCTCTGCCTTCAGATATGTAATTAGAAACCATCCCAAAATCACACGCCAAGATGCAAAGAGGTTGCTCGGTATCATCTATGAACACACCCACCACTCCCCTACCCACAACACCAAGGTTGCCTTTGGTTGCACCATCAAAATTTATTTTTATTAATCCCTTGTCAAGTCAATTCCATCTAATATGTTTATCAATCCTAGGGGCCCTGTCAAGGAAGACAATTCAACCAATAAAACCTTGGCCAAGCCAAACCCCAATCCCTTTCCTCCATCCCAAGAAACCAATCCATCTTACATCCCCCAATTCCTTCAAAGAAGATTCAAACAAATCCCATACTCTCCACATAATTACTCCTATTTTGGAAGATTTGCCTATTTCTTTGCAGCCAAATATTCCACAAATTAAGGCTGGAACACAATCCCACACGAATTGAAGTCACTTACCCAAGATCTTTAAGTTGCATTCCAAAATAAGATTCCTAAAATACATGGTTATAACCCAACAAACCCCCCATCTACCAAGAAACCACAACCATAAATGCAAAGCAAACTCAAATTCGATGAAACGACGGTCATTAGATTCCTCCATAGATCAACATAGCATGCATCTACAAGGACCAACTTTGCCCAACCTATGGAGTCTATCGCAACTAAGAGCCCATCTTTTGACCACAATCCAATGAAAAGCTTAAGCTTTAGTGAGACCCAAACTCAACAAAATTTTAAACCATAAAAATCTCTCATCCTCAAACCCCTATCAAAGAGAAGGAGAAAAGAAACCTTAGCCAAGACACTACCACTCTTATTTCTATCTAAACTAAAGAGTCTTCCTTGTGCAAAAGAGGCATGGACCAATTATTAAGAGTAGCATTCAAAAGATTACACCAGTCAGAAAAATCCACAAAAGGGGTGCCAAAGACGCCCAAACTCTACTTGAACACCTATCTCTCCAATAATGCCAAACCCTCTTTCCACACAATCTTCAAAACGATGGACCCCGTCTGAATCAATAGGAGAAAAGAAACCTTAGCCAAGACACTACCACTCTTACTCCTACCCAAACTAGAGAATCTTCCTTCTGCGAAAGAGGAATTGACCATTTATTAAGAGTAGCATTCAAAAGATTACACCAGTCAAAAAAATCCACAAAAAGGGTGCCAAAGACACCCAAACTCTACTTGGCCACCTATCTCTCCAATAATGCCTAACCCTCTTTCCACAAAATCTTCAAAACGAAGGACCCCATCTGAATCAATAGGTGCAAAATTCTCAATTTATTGATTTCTACAAAACTGAATATTGTCACCTTTGACCAATCGCCACCTATAATCCAAGCAAATGTAACAAAAAATATGAGATTCCTAATACTCAAACCAAGGGGAAGGATTGTCTCTGTTTAAAATGCTTTCAAGTCCCCTAGAAGCATATTTGGCCTGAACATTGCAACTCCATAGTTTATCTTTTTCCTCATACAACCTCCAAACCAATTTCTACCCAAAAGCTCTATCCATCCATTTATATTGTTTGAATCCCAGACCATTTCTTTTCAGGCAGCGCACACTATCCCACTTTACTAAGTAATATTTTTGAGATTCCTCGATACCACAATTGAGGAAGTTCCTTTGGCTATTCTAAATTAGCTTCACCAACTTACTTGGTAAAGTAGACAGAAATAAAATAAATTAGGCGCAGTCACAAAGGCTTTAATGAGAGTAATACCTGCCAACGACAACCAGCTTCCTTTCCAACCTATAAGTTTGCCCTGAATTTTCTCAACCATTGATTTCCATTTGAGCTCAAAAGCTCGTCTATCAATCCAGGACATCCCCAAATATCAGCTAGGATGTTTATCCACTTGAAAGTTGAAACCCAACAATCCTTTGTTTTCCATCCCTGCCAAGCATTAGTGCTTTAAAAAGAAGAGCTTGGACTTACAAGGATTACCCTTCTATCCCGCTACCTTCTCAAAGTTCTCTAATGTGTGTTTCATCGCTCTTGCCTCCCTCATCTTGGATTCACCAAAGAATAAGGTGTCATCAACAAATTGTAAATGAGTGATATTCCTATCCCTTGAAAATATCCACAATCCTTTGAAATTCCCATTCGCTACCTCGGCCTTGAGAACCCATCCCATAATTTCAGCCACAACAGGGGAAATGAAAGACAAAAGTGGATTGTGTTGTCTAAGGCCATGTTTAGCCTTTAAAAACTTGATATAGGAGCGATTGATCAAATCTGAGAAAGAAACTGTAGAGATACAGTTGTAGACCCATTTACACCAATTATTGCAAGACAAATTTCCACAAAATTTAAATAGGAAACTCCTAAGAGGTCCTATTGAAAGCCTTGTTAACGTTCATCTTCAAAACCATGCCCCCATTCTGTTTGCCTTATGGAGTGAACGATATCATGAGCAATAATAATTCCATCTAGGAGTTACCTTCGATTCAAAACCCCACTCTATTCTTTAGAGATGATACCACCTATATACTTAACTAACCATAGAGCCATAGCTTTTGTGAAATTTTATAAACCATATTACAAAGGGTTGTTAGTCTAAATTCTTCAAAAGATTTAGGAGGCTTAGTCTTTGGAGTTCCAAACTTTGAGCATCACCTTTCTTGTCCTACCCATGATATCCCAAAACTTGTGAAAGAATCCAACATCAAAGCCATTCAGACTTATGGCATTCCTAGCTCCCAAAGAGAAGACAGTAGCTTGAATTTATTCTTCAAAAAAGGGACGCAAAAGCACTTTGTTTTGCTCTTCAAAAATAATAGTAGGAATTTTATTGAATAGAATCTCTTGAGTTTCACAATCTACCAAAGAGGGAGAAACAAGTAGGTCTTTGCAAAAATAAAAGTCCATCCTTATAATAACCTCCATGTATCATCCTACCAAAAGGGAGTTGAATGCCAATGATCTTGTTCTACTACCTCCCAATGTTTGTAGAGAGATGAAAAAACCATGTTGTGATCCCCTACCATCAACTACTTCACACTTAATTTCTATTGATAGAAGATCTCTTCCATCCTAAGAATAGTATTTCATTCAATCAATAAATTATTAGTGACAAATATGCTCTCCTCTACTAGTCCTTCTAGAGCAGTTTTGTCTTCAACCTCCTAGAGCTCAACCTCCACCTATGCTTTTTTAACTGTCAGAGTTTTAGGTGACTCTACAACACCCCCAGGATCAAATGAAAGACAAAGAAAACTTCCACAAGAGAATGGCAAGACAATTGCATTAATATGCAAGAATGATATTATTGTTAATGGACATAATTAAAATGTGCATAATAGGCTTGCTTATATAGGCAAGGCAATAAGAGACAATGATAAGGAAAAGATAAGTTATCACCCACACAAGGTGGAATCACATGTCCACCAAAGGAGGATCATCCTCCATTATGCAATGAAGTATGTGTCATCTGATGAGGATGATCATGTGATATGTGCGCTAAAGGTGGATCTCACACATTAAGTGGAATGAGATAACAACTATCACCACCTAACCACCTAAAGTGGAATTATCTTACACCATGTGCTTATAAAGGTGCAGAATCCTAGGTGTCTCGTATGAAAACTACTATGCAATGCATTATCCTAAGTAAGCTTAGGCAAAGTGTAAATAGTAAATATTTAATTACACCAACACCCCCCCTTAAGTGCAACTTAGGGAAATGCACTTAAACTCACAATGCAAGATGGGTCCCGACTACTAGGCCATGTCAGGTACCCATGTACAATATGCAATGCAATACATGAAATGCAATCTCTCGTAAAGTGGAGAAAGAGAGAAAACCTCATGGGACAAAACTCCCCTCCAAAAAGAGAGATGAAAACACACCAGATGCATGGATGGAGGACTCAATACCCCCCAAGGGCTACATACATCATGTATATACAATCAATTATCCCTCCATAGGAAGGAAAGGAGACATGATATTCCCCTATAGTAAACAGTGTCATGCAAGTATGGTAAGTGCTTGAAGAGAAAACATAGTCCAATGCCTACAAACAACATTTCTCCTCTTTGGAAGAAGATATACCAAGTACAAATGCAGGAATGCTTCGCATAATGGATAAGAACTAAGAAGTGGAATCCAAATGAAGTGTGATGAAGATGCCACGAACCAATCCGTATTCAAATGAAAGGAGGAAGGTCTCCAAATATGCATCTCTGAAGACTAAATAGGTATCTCCAAGCTCAAGAAAGGCATCACATCATAAAACTGAACCATGAAATGTGACAAACCAATTGAAGGAGAAGAATCAAGAATACCAGTCTCCAAAGAAGGTGAAGAAGTATCTGCAACTCCAACTGTAATGAAGTTGTCATCAAAGAGAAGAGAAATCCCCTCAAATATGTCTCCCAAATCTGAAATGTGAGACTCCACAGACAATGCACCAATATCTAGCAAATAGGAATCCCAATCAAGAAGAAAAATAGATATCTCTTGCAATGACTCACTAGAATCACCAACAAGAGATGAGTGTGTGATCTCAACTGGAAAAGTAGGAGCTACAAGTGGAGTCATTGGATCATCCTTACTCTCAATATATGCATTATATTCAATCTCATCTAAGGTATCATCATCATAGGGAATGTTATATGCATCATCGAGTGGAATGAGACAATCTGCAATAGGATCATCTAGGAATGGAGAAACATATGGATCTACAAAATGCTCCCAAACAATTGTCCAAGCTGAGCATGAGCATTGAAAACTCAAGATCTTGGAGTAGATATCATGACAAAAATCCAAACCAAGACTCATACCAATCAATCCTCTAATATGACCATTTTTATCTTCCCAAACTATTTTCTTCCACTTTGTCTTTGGCTCGGGAATGAATCTATAAAGATGAGGCAAGAGATTAAGCCATCTACAATGTGTGATGATTCCTTTCGCCCATGACTCATAATTATCTCTAGTCAAAGTTATTACAGCAAGATGTGTTCCATATCCCATGATTACATTAATGATACACTTCTCACATTACAAATTGAAATTGAGATCAACAAATGATAACACCCCACAATCAGGCTATAATAGACTTAGATCACTATGCAAAAGACCAAACTAAGGCCTATGCATTATAATCGTAAAACTAAGCCAAATTCTAAAAGTACAATTTTTTATCACAGTCACTATAATCTGATAGCACCACTGTAAAATATAGAAAAAAATTATGCACTTTCGAAAAAAAATTCACTTGAAAAAGCAAATGTATGAGCCCAAACAAGGCCTTGGAAGTTATAAAAAATGGGATTAGCGATTTTTAAAAAAAATCAGGAAAAAAGATCAAAAACCACCCGCACCACTGTGTAGAGCATGAAATTCTACCCCAAAACAAAAAAAAAATACTCGAATAAAGGAGTTTGGGTGACTGAAATGTCGTTGTTTGAAAGTCGCATATGTAATTATTTTTTCTAAATCGCCATCGCCGCACTTCCAAAATTCAAATGGCTCTAGATTTGGCCTTTGGTGTTCAATTTGGATTAAACAAAATTAGATTTAGAGGTTTTTGGACCTACTTAATATGATGTCACCTTTGATTTGCACTAGCAAGCTTCAATATTGACCTGCAATAGAAAGTCAAAAAATACAAAACCCCAAATTCTCTCCAAATAGACTATGTAATGGTGATGCCCAAATAGCTTTATTCTACATCCACATAGCCTTGAGAAGAGGTCTTCACACCTTGAGAGCTTTGATACCATGTTAGAGTTTTAGGTGAGTCTACAACACCCCCAGGATCAAATGAAAGACCAAGATAACTTCCACAAGAAAATGGCAAGACAATTGCATTAATATGCAAAAATGATATCATTGCTAATGGACATAATTAAAATGTACATAATAGGCTTGCTTAAATAGGCAAGGCAATAAGAGACGATGATAAGGAGAAGATAAGTTATCACCCACACAAGGTGGAATCACATGTCCACCAAAAGTGGATCATCCTCCATTATGCAATGAAGTATGTGACATAAGATGATGATGATAATATGATATGCGCACTAAAGGTGGATCTCACACATAAAGTGGAATGAGATAACAACTATCACCATCTAAAGTGGAATTCTCCCACACCATGTGCTAATAAAAGTGCAAACTCCTTGGTGTCTCATATGAAAACTATTATGCAATGCATTATCCTAAGTAAGCTTTAAGTAAAGTGTAAATAGTGAATATTTAATTACACCAACATTGACAAAGATATTGCCCACCACTCTTGTATTCCAATTGCAGGCTCTTCCTTTTACCTCAATCAATTTCCTCTGTAACCTAGACCTACTACAAGCTTTAACCTGCACCCTCTGCCACTCCTTCAAAAAATTAGGAGGATCCTCTTTGTCAAACCAAAAAAAAATCAATTTGAAGGTGCAGCCCCAAGGCCTTCTTTCCTTGTCCCAAGTCACTTCTATTTAAATACCGAAAACAAATAGTTGGCTTCACAAGCCACATGCTATTAGCCATTCCAAATTGGCCAAGAAGCTATCCAAACTACATACAATGTAATATTTCCCTATTTACCTATTGCTCCAAGTGGACCAACCCATATTGAGAGGGATATCCACCAAAACCAAGTCCCCACAAAAGTCCTTTGTGATAGAAGAGCACTCCACGATTCTGCTACTACCACTTGACTTATCTATTGGACTCACAATGTTATTGAAGTTGCTTTCAATAAAATGTTTTTCATCCAAGAACGAAGTCCTCAAACCTTTATTTCATTCCATAGCTTGTCTCCCCAATTTCAAATTGGGCCAATAAACATTAATGACAACAAATGACAAGTTGTTCTACAAATTTTTCATCAAAACATTCAAACAGTTTTGAGTCCTAGATAACACTTCCCTCGACACCTTAGAAGAGTCCCAAACCACATCCAACCTCCAACTACACCCAATAAAACACCATAATCCCATTTTCCCAATATTTTTTTAAACATGTCATTCAAAAAAGCATCTTCCACTTTAGTCTCTTGAAGCAAAAAAAACATCAAAAGCCTCGACCTCAACTAGCTGCATGAGTAAGCAACACTTCTCAAGGGCATTCAGCCCCTTAACATTCCAACTTAAAACCTTCACGGTTTCCTAGGTGCAGAGAGGTGCTTGCCTCCATTCTTCACAAACTTCTTGATCATCATGCGTCCCATTTTCCAAGTCCTCCATAGCTTTCAACTGAGCCTTGCCTGCTTCGGTCATCCTCCCTCTAGACACACACCAATATCTAGTGGAAGGACAATCTAATATTTCCCCTTCACTGTTCTACTCCTTTGAGTGGTTGTATTTAAATCTAGGCTAGTAGTATCTTAATCCTCCAACAAATCCCATCCTAAATCCTTATCACTATCCTCTAGATCCATAATAATCTTTGTTACAACCTCCATCGCCAGCTCATCAATTTCACCTAGCTCTTTAATAAAATCTAAAGAATTCATCTTTGCCTCCTTTAGGTTACTCCTTTCCTCTATAGCAATTGACCCCCAATTTGTCCCCTACCTCCTTCGTAACCTCTTTCGAGCTCCTTCCCACCTCTTTGTGGCTGACCTTCTTTGTATCTCATTACCCTTGCCTTTCCAACAATGCTTAGTGATGTGGCAAAACCCTCTAGCATTGAAGACATTTATTTGGAAGACACTCATAATCCAATTCCTAAATCCATTCCCCAAGGACAAAATTGAGGCAAACTACCTACTTGATTGGCTTACTCAAATCCAACATTACGCAAATCCTAGCATAAGTGGCTATGAAGACAACTTCCAAACAAATTTACAAGTGCATTGAAAATCTCTTCAAACCATAATCCCTAGGGATGTTTGTACAATCTAATCCACAACTAAGCCTCCTTGATCGATTCCTTGGAAGGGTGCATTACACAAATCCTAGCATAAGTGGCTATGAAGACAACTTCCAAACAAATTTACAAGTGCATTGAAAATCTCTTCAAACCATAATCCCTAGGGATGTTTGTACAATCTAATCCACAACTAAGCCTCATTGATCGATTCCTTGGAAGGGTTGAAGCCCAAATACTATGTCTGAATATACAACCCCACATTTTCCATAAACCAAGCTCCCCATTCAAAACCCCTATCCTCTTCAAAGTGAAAAATAATTTGCAAAAACCTATGTTCCACGACATTTCGAGGACGGTAGGGGACGCGTTTCGAGGACATTTCCTAAAGAGCCAAAAATAGGGGACAACAGGTGACGACAGCATACAAATTTTATATATATACATACATGTATGTGTACATATACATGTATGTATATACATATATGTATATACATGTATGTATATATGTATATATGTGTGTGTGTGTGTGTGTGTGTGTTTCCACGACATTTCAAGGACGGTAGGGGACGCGTTTCGAGGACATTTCCTAAAGAGCCAAAAATAGGGGACAACAGGTGATGACAATATACAAATTTTATATATATACATACATGTATGTGTACATATACATGTATGTATATACATATATGTATATACATGTATGTATATATGTATGTGTGTGTGTGTGTGTGTGTGTGTGAATTTTTTGAAATATATTAAGATATTATAGAGAGAGATGTGTCAATAATTGACTATTAACAAGACAATATGCAAATAAATCACTGATTCAAAGAGTTACAACAGTAGTATACCAGCATAAATGATAATAGCAGCAGTATAAATCAGTATAACAACATTATAACAATAGTCTCAAACATTACAACCGTGGTCTATCAATATAAATATCAAAATCAAAATGTCTCAAACATGTATCCAAAAGTCTCAAACATCAAAATATAACAGGCTATAGGCACAGGCTATAGGCACAGCCTATGAAACTAAGCCTCATTCGAGCTATCAAATATCCAAAGGCTCAAAATCATCTAAGTCACTATCTCCCTCTGAGAAAAATGGATCATCCAATGAATCTTTAAATTTTAAATTCAATGGCCTTAAAGTTTATATATATATATAAACAATATTACTTGAATTGTTTTTTATTCTAATAATTAAATATTTAAAAGTTATATAATTAAATGTATAATTATAATATATTTTTATTTAATATAAACTTTTTAACATATGTTTATTATGATGAATATTAAAAAACTTAAATTAAATACTAGATTTATAATTTTAATATATTTTAATATTTATTATTTAATATAAAAAAAATTTAAACATATTTAATCATGAATTTCATTGCTGAATATTTAATCACAAATTTTATCATCCTTGAGCACAAATTCGAATCTTGTGGCCCCCCAACATTGTTGATTTGGAAAAAAGAATTTAAAAAAGTTTTTTTATTTAATTTTTAATGCAAAAAATCATCTGAATATTTTGGGGACGTTTCGAGCATCCCCTAGGCATTTCGGGGACGGATTGTCATCCCCAAATGTCAATGGACGTTTCCTACGATTTCTTGTTGTTTTTTAATTGGGGACAGTTGGGGGACATTTCCTTTTCGTCCCATTGTCCCCAAAACGTTTCGGATATGGAAACAAGTCCCCTAGGACAGAAAACGCATTTCCGTGTAACATAGGAAAAAACCCAAAAGCCTAAAAACTAACCTCAAGAATTGCAAAATACAACCATTTATGAATTATACAAAAGTCGATTATGTCAATAGAAGCCAAATCCCAAAAAAATTGTAAATCACCACTATGCCCTTTAAGCTTTTGGTCATCTAGATCAAACGGTATTCTAGGATGCAAATTCAAGGGATTTCCATCCTCACCTCCACGTTGACATTAAAAACCACCTTGTTACCATTACAATCCATCATTTCAAAGAGTGCCTCACTCCTAGTAACTCACCACAAGGACAGCTCTATCCAATTTATCACCACCACACCAATACATGGGAGAAAGAGATCATCCTTTGTTAGACCCTCCCTTTATTCGGTTCTCTACCTTTAAAGATTGTTGCCTTTTATTACAGCTTTCGTGTTACCTTTTTTACTCTCCCTTCTGTTGTCAAACTTAATTTTTCATAGAACTCACTACTTTTGCCACTTCAAAATATCAAATAAAAAATAGTAAAATTTATATGTATTATATTTACCCTTTACAATATTAAAGTTTAAATTTTTTTAATTATATTAATATTATTTATTCATAATAAATATTATTAACAGTTAAAACTAAAAATTATAATTTATAATAATATGTATATCAAACTTATCATTATTAAAAAATAACTTTTAATATTGTTACAAACGTATAATTAAAATATTAAAATGTACACCTAAAAGCACATAATTTAAAAAAAAAATTAAAATTAAAACTATAACATTGTTTAAAAGCATCCCTCTTCTGCCAAACCCACTTGCTGCCACCTTCAGTAACTTGCAGGCATAGATGAATGAAGGCTTTCCACTCTCCTTTCTCGGCCAGGCCACAGAAAGTTTCTGCTTCCAAACAATATAAATGACAAGCACTTCACCCTCTTCAAGCACTCCAGCAAAACAAAGTCAAATGACTTCCTAAAGCTCACCTGCAGTCCACCTAAGCTTCACTCTGCTGCTCCTCATATGCAGCAGCCAAACAAAGTTAATTTATAATATTAATATTCCCTATTGCAGTTCTGTAGGACACCCACATCTCAAACAGCTACTTCTGCATATATGACAGCTAGCTAAAACAGCTGATCATCTGCAGCTCAGACAGCTACTTCTGCATACCCAATGGCTCAGCTCAAACAGCAGATTACCCACTGATCAGAAAGCAACTTCTGCATACCTGACAACTAGCTCAAACAGCTGATCACCCATGGCTCAAACACAAGCAAGCCCGGGTGCAATTTATTTAGCAAGTCTGGAAGTACATGCTATATTTTAGCAGTTTATTAGAGTTCGGTTTATAGAAAAATAAAAAACCCTAACATCAAACACAAAAAAAATTAAAAATCCCAATAAGTATGTGTTTGCCTGGAAGAATTTTAGGGCAAACTGCAGAGGATTTTCAGGACTTTTTAAGTTTGCCAAATTAAAAAAAAATCCAGATAAAATAGTGAATTCTGTAACTTAGAATGGCACTTATAGTTATAAACCACTCACACTAAGAGAATTCCTTATAATTTAAAGTGCAAATTTCCTCACAAAATCATCAAAGAGCAATTGTCCATTCTTTGCAGCAAACAAGATTTCTCAAAACTAAACTCTAGCTCAGTTAGAATAAAGAAAATCCTGCATCACGGGTTTTGATTGAGCCAAATAAGTTCCACAATCATAATTAATTATAAGATCATACATAAGTCCGTTCCTATTAGACCCCACTTTCACAAAGAGAATTTTCCTTAATACAAAATGCAAAAAATGTTTTAAACAAAAATAAGGAATCTTTCTCTCATAGACAAATTGTTCATGACAAGCAATACAACTCGCAATTTTTCCTAGGAAATTAAACCATTCCTCAACGAGGCATGAAAAATACAGCATCCTCAGCAGTAATTAACCTATATAACCTGAAAATATCCCCTGTTTCTAAACATTAAATAATTTAAATTATATTCCTCCATAAGAGCGTCATAAATATTCAATGTTCCCCAGGGACACATCCCCCGCCCTTCTGAATGTGTACCCGTACCAGAGACATTACAGGGATGCAAGGATTCCTGAGAAAAGGAAATCAGATTTTCATTTCTAGAACTCTCATTTTGAGCACTTATGTGCACTCAATCCAAAGGAAGAAAATCCTGAGGATTACTTAAAACCCAAGGATGAAAACCGTTGAGCGTCTCAAATGCAGATTGGGGGCAAAAACTTTCACGTTTCCAGTTGGTTCCAATTCAGAAAATACACAAAGCTTGAAAATTTCAGCATGGTAGTCCAGTTAGCAGTCAGCTCAGCACTAGCCTAGTTTCAGCATATAAAAAAAAGAATGAGGGACTAGAGTGTGGTTATGCAGTCTATCCAACAAAGAGACATATAGTTACCTATCAGTCATTACAGACAAGGGGTTAAGGTTTGTACAAGAATAAAGATAGCTGAGAAGGCAAAAGTTAATAGATGGTTTTTGGAGGGTGAAGCATGGTCTAAGTGTTGACGTTTTGAACCAGAATAGCAGAGAAACAAAAGATTCTTAACACAAAACATGCAAGAATAGATGACACAAAATTTATCCTGGGAAAACCCAGCCACACCCGAAAAATGATCCTTTATTAAATACTCAACACAAAATACAATGATCTCAAGCATATGATTGATAACTCTTATCAGTCAATCAATAAATGCCTTCTTCACAGTTCAAGTACACCTGCTATGATCACAGTTTGAATACAAAACATATAATACTCTAAGCATCTCACAGAATGCTACATACGCAGAGATATAACACAGCTCTGAAGAAAAGTCCTAATACAATGAACTGTCCACACACCGTCCTCTATCATGCTCACTGTAGAAGATACATGACAGATAGGAAGATACATATATATATATTGATTGTCGTAACAACAAGAAGTGTTATCTTTCACGCGGGAGACTCTTGGTATATCACTCGGAAGATTCTACAAATGCTTTTCACCTCTCGAGAGACTCTTCACCTCTCCAAACGGTGACTCTCCATTTGACGTGGATGACTCTTCAATAATTAACATAACAGAAGAAGGATATCTTTCAGCCAGCGAGCATAGAAGCAACCATCGCAGGTAGAGAAACAACCATCGCAAGTAGAGATGATTTCTCCTGCAGCTCTCAACATGACAAACACAATGGCTACACCCATATGTGTCAACAGCAAAACTTTATCACAAATTCTCTCAACGTGATATCGTCATCTCAATATGACATTCACCGTGGCTACTCCCAGAGTGTGAAATTACTGGAAAACTAAGTCATGGATTCCCTCGCATGACATCCACCATGGCTACTCACAGAGGGTGAAAGAACAGAAAACTAAGTCATGGATTCTCTCACATGACATCCACCATGGCTACTCCCAAAGGGTGGAACCAACATAGCTACTCCCAGAGGGTGGAACAAGGACTTTCACCTCAAACTTCTTTCCCAAAGAAGAATGCATTAACAAGGGATTGCACCTCGAACTTCTCCCTCACAAAGAACTCATTAACAAGGGATTGCACCTCGAACTTCTCCCTCACAGAGAAGAACTCATTAACAAGGGATCGCACCTCGAACTTTTCCCTCACAGAGAAGAACTCATTAACAAATCTTCATGAAGATGTGCCTCTCTCTAAGACAGATATCAACCTTTTGAACTCTTTGTCCAAGTCAGACTCCCTCTGAATCTGATATAAACCTTCTGACCTCCTCGTCCAAGGTTGCTTGTGATGGATAGTTAGACACCCTCTGAATGGAGACTCCCTCTCAGCAGGGGCAGCATTCTCATTGCTTTGATTATCGTAACAAAATAGAGTTGATTCCAATGTTGACCAAACAAGGAGCTTTAGCAGTCACACTAGTATACAAGCTTGTTGATCCTCAACAAAAGGATTTGGAAACTCTCCCTCTGCTGCTCAAGCTCCCTCTAATTGTCATATCCTCCTCTTAGAAGTAGTTGATCACAATGATAGGGATTCCGTTGATCCCATTACACATCATAAACCAATCGTCCTATTCTGGTTTTGGATCTTTACTTAGACGCGCTCTAATACCATGTCATATCCTCCTCTTCTGCTGCTCAAGCTCCCTCTAATTGTCATATCCTCCTCTTAGAAGTAGTTGATCACAATGATAGGGATTCCGTTGATCCCATTACACATCATAAACCAATCGTCCTATTCTGGTTTTGGATCTTTACTTAGACGCGCTCTAATACCATGTTGATGATTTGAACCAGAATAGCAGAGAAACAAAAGATTCATAACACAAAACATGCAAGAATAGAATAGATGACACAGCTCTAAAGAAAAGTCCCAATACAATGAACTATCTACACACCGTCCTCTATCATGCTCATTGTAGAAGATACACGACATATAGGAAGATATATATATATATATATATATATTGTCATAACAACAAGAAGTGTTATCTTTCACACGGGAGACTCTTGGTATATCACTCGGAAGATTCTACAAATGCTTTTCATATTCCAAACACTAGACTCTTCATGTGAACCCGTGTGACTCTTCAAATTTGTAACTGACATTCTTGGTTCGAGAGACTCTTCACCTCTCCAAACGATGACTCTGCATTTGACACGGATGACTCTTCAATAATTAACATAACTGAAGAAGGATATCTTTCAGCCAGCGAGCATAGAAGCAATCATCGCAGGTAGAGATGATTTCTCCTGCAGCTATAAAACATTAACACTAAGTGTATGCCTATGCCAATGCCGATAGAGTACACACAATCAGCTATGTCATCCATGGTGGCTAGCAGTAATGGTAACATTTCTACAAGAGGAAAGAGGAAAACTAGTGGTAAGATGTGTTCAATGATCACAAGAAGTCTTCCATTGCTAGTTTTTTCTTTGCACATGCCATCCCATTTCATGTGACATGTTTTCATTATTTCAAACAAATGTTCAAAGATGCAATTTCTATTGGTCACTAATTTGCCTCCCTGAAAAATATAAATAAACTATACACTATTCTCCTCCTTGATAAAAAAATTCATTAAGGTGAATTTGGCAATAAAGAACATGAGCCAATCATGGACAAGGCCACATTCCTTGTGTCATGGATGGGTGGGACTAATATTAGACATCAACTACTCATCGTCATCAATCACATGTGCAACTAGTTTCGATTTTCTTAGTCGTTGATTGTTCGAGGAGAATTTATTATAGGCCACTAAGAAGGTTGGTAGCTCAAATGTTATACAGTGATCACTGATTTGGCACATGTGTGCAAATTAGTTGGCCTAATAGTAGAGCATGCTTACAAACATCTTTTGGACCCCGTAATGTGTTCATGCATTAAAATGCATAAGTAAAATAGATTAGGTGGAAAAATACTGATAAAAGCCAAAAAACAATATTCAAATGTTCATTTGTAACCAAGACCTTGCTCCCTTAAAGATTATTGAGGAAGGAAATCCTAAAAGCTATGGAGACTGCATATGCTAATTACTTTATTTTTGTTAGAGACAATGCTTGGGGTGAAAAAGGCTCTACAACTTATCAAGGTTAGTCCAAAGTGCAGAGGGCTTGAAGCAAACACTACAAAAGGTGAACTTGTGAAACAAAAGATGCTTGATGATGATTGGTGGTCCATTGTGAAGGGAATTTTGACTTTTAATAAAAATATTGAATTATTAATTTAGTAATGTTTGTAACTTGATAGTCTTATTCATTTTTGTATTAGCATTCACTCTTTGTCATTTGAGTCTTAGTCTTATTCTATTTTAAATATTTTTGTTTGTAGATATGCTTGCTCCTCCATCTCCCAAATTCTAGATGTCATTAGATTTGCTGATACATATTCTCCTAACCTTAGAGAGACTAATGATTGAGACATTTGACAACATGATTGGATGGATGAAACAAGCATTTTTCATGATCAGGATCCTAATTTGGGATTATATGAGCAGCACATCAAGTCCATTGTGATGCAACAGTGAAACACTATAAAACACCCTACTTCATATGACAATCTTTGCTCTAAAACAGCATGCCCCAAAAATTGGGAGAATGTGTCCTTTTGATGATAAAAAAGTGAAGGAAGGGATAACGGAAGCCCTTTTAAAGATGTATCCACATTAGGAGTCAACTTTAATTCGCACTCAATGACTTTACTCTGCTAATTGTAATCCAACATTCAATAAAACAAAGGTGAAAGTAGATAGAGCTTCAGCTACATTATCCCAAATCAACCTTTTGGATAGTGAAGATGATATGGCAAGGATACACCACAATTGAGAAAAGCTGCCATTCAAATCCTTTCATAGGTTGTCAATTCCTCTATTGTAAAGAGGAATTGGTCTGTGTATGACTTCATGCGCTCTATCAAGTAGAACACGCTTCCTCTTGATGAACAAAGAACTCAGAGCCCATGCATAGTGTCTTGCGACTTCAAGATCAAAAGACTTATGGGTATCAATAGACTCCAGCCTTAGGATGGGGTATTGATCCAAAGGACATCACCTTGATTGATAAGAAGGTACATGACAGATTTGTGAGTGTTTCATTGGATGAGGTAGCCCTGAATATTAACAGGTAAATCCGATACAGAGTCTAAATTTGATTTAGGCAAGGAAGGAAGAAGCATGGCAACATTAATGATTAGATTGACTGCACTTTGTCTTTTTCTACATTTAATCTTTTAGCATTTTCATTTTGTTGTATTATACATATGCACTTTGATAATGAAAACTTAAAACTTGAAGTGAAGTTACTAGACATTGAAATTTCATTAATTTGTATAACGATTGTCAACTCATGTAATTTCTCAATTCAGCTCTAATGTTTCATAATATATATAAACTTATAAAACACTTGCAACTTTCTTCACATAAACAACGAGCAATATTTGCTACATAAGACCAATCAAAAAAAATTTATTTGCTACATAAGATATTGAATAGCAACTTTTCCTGGCTTGATTAAGCACTGAATCTTTATATCTAGATTAAACCACGGAGATATAAAGAATTCACTTGCACTTAAACAAAGTGAAAAGAAAAATACATTATAAACCAATGATAATATTTTTGCTCGCAATTTTTTGTTGCATAAGATATCTGAAAAGTAATCCCCACTTACTCCTGGCTTGCTTAAGCACCGATTCTTTAAATCCAGATTAAACCATGGAGATCTAAAGAATTCTCCCACACATAAACAAAGGGGGGGAAATTATTATTTAACAATGACATTATTTTGCTAACAATTTTTTGCAAGGCACAAGATTTCAAGGAAACTAATCCCTAAATTTCTTCTCAGAATTGAAATTTATCTCAACTAAGCACCGAAAATCCTCATCCAGCATCCAAATTAAAGTACAGAACATGGAAGAGCTTTTCCCACACTTAAAAAAAGTGTAAATTTCTTGATAAAAACAAGGAAACTATTTTGCCAGCAAATTTTTTCGCTGTACATAATTTTTCTTTGACCAAAAAAACTAGCCAAGCTAAGCACGGGAAATCCATGTCCATAGATCTAATCAAACCACAGAACTAAAAAGAACTTTCCCGAACTCGAAAAAGTGCAAATTTCTTCCTAAGGGCATCGACATTATTTTACTGGCCATTGTTATAAACTAAACCCTAGCTCGATGCAAAACCTTTACCTCAATCAAGCGCTCGATACTCTAATTAACGCAAATAACCAGGAATTTTGATGCGCACGAAGAGCATGCTCATGATGTACGCAATCGCCACAGACGAAACTCCGGCCGCAGCAAAAGAAATCCTAACGTTCCTCGCCCTGTGCTTGTCCAGCGCTAAATCCAGCAAAATAACCCCCACACCACCCAGCACGAACATAAACCCCGATGAAAGCCCTTCAATGATGTATTGTCCGTTTACCCTCCCTGAAAGAAACACCACCGGTTTAACAGTCCCCGTGACTGGATCCTGCGTGCTGCCGATGCCAGGCGGTTCCACTATAACGTCATAGATGAAACCTGACACCACCAAAAAGTATGTGGCCAATATAAGGGAGAACACCACCATGGGCGAGGGCAGAGACAGTGAGGGCAGCTTCAGGCGCATGCGCGGGACTCTAAGGACTGTGTATGGTAGCTGCAAGAGGAGAAGTATTGGATCCATCGAAGAAAATGAGGGATCTGGAGATGCGTGTGTTTGAGCCTTGCTCGACATTTTTCTGATCGTTTGCAGAGAGCCCGCAGGCACGAGTCGTGAAGGATCGAGGGCAGATGACTTTTGTTTTCCTTTGACTAATCCTAGGAATGGAGTTACTATGGGCTTTTTTTTGCCGATTTACGATGTTAGGAAAGAGTACACACTTCAAGGGGAATCCGTTTTAATCATAATTTAAGGGATTTCAATCTTAATGAGTGGTTTTAATCTAGGAAAATATTATATTTTCTCAATTGAATATGAACCTTTAGTGTAATGGTAAATTGTCTTGTATGCTATTTGTTTACTTAAGTTGTCTAATTATGGTAGTTGGAATTGGACAATTTGTCGGGCTCGAGAGGTTGGGGCGATTGTGTGTTTTTGTTCTCGGAATGTTGTTTGTCACCTAAATGTTGTCACATGTTGTTGAGAATTTGTCGTTGAGGCTTGGATTGCTTTGATGCAGTTGGAATTGATGTGCAGTTGAATTGATTGTGTGCATGGTAACTAAGAGGTAATTAAGAGCCTCAATTCTTGTTCCCTCATTTGACTTCTAAGTGGCATGAATTGCATAGGTTTTCTTGGTGACGACAAGAGTGATGGTAACAACAATTGGAATAGGGTAGATAGGGTAGAGTTTGAAATGATGTGTGCTCTAATTGAGCTTTGACTGTGTTGTTGAGTCATTTGGTTAAGGTTTGGTACCAATCAGTATTATTCTGCAATTATTCCTATTGCTTTTATTTGCACGAAATATCGCCCGAGAGCTGCTAAATCAGTGGTAGAGCACTTCCTTTGGGGGATCGTTGGTAAACCTTTTATTTTTCATGTTATTAGTTATGGGTTGGTGGTTGGCAGCTAATAGGAATGATTTTTTTGTTTGCTTTGCTCTCATTTACTTTCTTTGTGTTTCCTTATTTTGTATATAGTTTGTTGGGTGGAAGTAAAATTGCATCGAACGTGTGGGGAGTGTAGATGTGCATTTTGGTGTAGGACATTATTTTGGTTTAGCTTCTAGTTGTGTTGGGTTTTTATTGATGTTTATTTTCATGCAAAGAAAGAGTATGTATGCAGATGTTTGGCCTATTTGAAGGGGTCAGAGAGCCAAGGGATGCTAGGCTAAAATAGCTAATTAGTTTATTATTGGGTCCTTGGGTCATGTGTGTTCTTTTTGTGCATGAAAATTGGTTGGAATCATCAACTAGAATTGGATGGTAACAATTTATGAAGAGGACACCATTTTGTGTTGGTTGAAGTTAACTTGTGAAGAATAATGTTGGCTAAGTTAATTATTGAGTTATGCTTTTTTTGTGAGTTGTGATGCTTCAAGTGTTCAAGTATTCATCGACAGTAAAATGTCAGTGTAAGAGTGTTGTAGTATGTAAAAATGTCAATAAAGAATAAGCATAAGCAACAAAACTTATTCCTACATAATCACACACACCTTGAATGATATATAAATAAGCATGCAAATGATGAATAAGAATAAGAAATAAGAAACAAACTTAGCTTATTCAACACACTATGCAATACAAACCTCCAAATGTTGATATGTTGTAGATGAGGGTATGTGGTTGCTCACAAATCTTGTAGCATAAAAATGTATGAAGAGATGATATATGGAATGAGGAGGACGACTCTAATTTATAGGCTTTTGAGAGAGATGGATGGTTGAGATTCAAAATGAAATGAAGGGTCAAGATGCATTTGGATCAATGATGTGGCAATGAGGTGGATGCCAAATGGAGGCCAAGTGGATAAAGGTTTGACCATGTTGGCATTGTAATGGATTTTGGTGAGCAATCACAGGTGATTATATTTTTGGTTGTCCTCAATGGCAACTTAGCCACAACATATGTCTAGGTCAATCAGTAAGGTCATTGTTTAATTGGTAAGCAGAAAATAGCTAAGTATACAAAACGGTGAACATGAAGAACAGCTACAGGTGGAGATTTTGGTAACAGTCAAGTTTGAGTTAGAATTGAGTGAAGTGGTCTTAGACACATCGTGAATATGATCTTAAGAAATCATGATTACAACCACAACTCATTTGGATGATTGGTGTGCATGCATCTTAGTGGTAGATGAGGGTACAGGTTGAAGAGACTAAGTTCTTGAGCTACCGATGGTAAATCTTTGATCATTGACCGGTATGGAGAATGTGGTGAGTATAGTTGTTATGGTGGCATTTCTTCAGCGATAAGAGTTATTTTTTATACGCTTGAGGCAAACATGTAGGGAAGATTCCAGAAGAAGTTTGCGATGGTCAAAATCTCTTTGACTGTTCTTGGGAATATTACATCAAAATATTATGTTGGACTAAGGTAGTGCTAGAAAATGTTTTACTACATCGAGATGTGTTTTGGTGCTCGATGTATTTGAGCGGGAAGATTGAAATTTTAATTTTGGTGAAGGTTAAGGCGGTGCAAGCTAGTATTTATTAGGTACTTCTCTAATTGGAAGAGAGTGGAGTAAGATGATTGTTGTGAGGTGAAATTTGTGATTGCTAGGGTTGTGATCAGGGTTTTGAGTAGAGACATATTAGAGAGCAGTAACAAAGAGCAAAAAGAAGATTGGCTCTGACAAGCAATATATGCTACATCCAGATCATTACTTGTTGTTCCCTAATAGTTGCAGCAAGAAAAATCCCTTCACCGGGTGGATCATAACATGTCCTCTATTGTAAATCCCTTAACCGAGTGAACTCGTAGAAAGAGTTTCAAATCCTCTAGTGAGGTAGATCTTAAACTGATCTATTCGTACTCCTAATAGTGTATTAGTCACTCCTAATAGGGTGAACCCTCAAAAAGGGTATTTGTAGCTCCTAACAAGGCAAACCTTTTTACTATAGTGAAGGGCTAGTGGGTGTCATCCCCACCATGGTTTTCTCCTTCTAACTGAGGGTTTCCAAGTGAAAATCAGTGTGTTAAATGTGTGATGCAAGAGTGGATGTCTGATGTTATTTATTTTTATTTCATTACATCAGTTATATGTTTTGTTACTTGGAAGTTGTTGTTAAATTTATTCAGACTGGGGGTTATAATTGTAGGATACATGTTTGTACTAATTCAACCCCCTCTCTCAATACCTCCAAATACTAACAATTGGTATCAGATATTTGGTCCTCTCAGTATTAAGCTTAACCGCTTGAGGAGAATATCCCTAAAACCCAGCATGGAGAGTTACAGGTATCGGAAGTAGCTTGAGGATGCAAACAAAGTAATCATTAAATGGAAGGAAAAGTTGAGGAACTCCCTTGCAAAAAGAAGAGAACTTACTGAGCAATTGAGTGAAAGCCAAGACTACATAGAGAAACTGTCAAAAGTAAGTGGATCTGAAGAATCTAAGGAAGCTATTGTAGATCTGGTGAAGGAAAACAAAAAATTGACTAAGAAGATATCAAATCTGAAGAAAGAAATTGAAGGTCAGGTAGTCAAGATGTGTAAAGATCTTGAAAGAAGAAGAATTGTTGAGGATGCAAGGAAAGATGTCGAAGATGCCAAGAAATTGTTGAAGATGCCCTAAAAGCAAAAGATGAAGAACTTGACAAACTAAGATAGGAATATGCTTTATATCAAAATCAAATGCAGGCTACTGCTGAAAATATGCAGGTTATAAGTGAGAATGAAAGACTGGGAGAAGATTGATGAGGCATGTTAATGTCATATTTTAGATGCCCTAGGGTAGCTTTTGCTAGGACATTTTCCCTGTTTTATCATACTTTCTCAAATACTTTATACTCGTATTTTCTATTATGTGGCATGCTGCCACTAGACCTATGTTATGGTTAAAACATACTTAAATATGCTATGCTTGGATGAAAATGCTATGTTATTTACTTTGGAATTATGATTATGTCTCTATGGATGAATTAGTTGTTTGAACATGAATCATGCATGCGTATTTTGGTGTTGATTATCATAAATGTCTCTATCCTAACATCTGAAGTGTAGTGCATCAAATTAGCAATCGTCACCTTGACCAGGTAAAACGTGCCCATGTGCTAGATGCTTAACCCGATATTGTAGTAGGTTCACACGGAGGAATATCAAGCGCAACATCAGCAAGTGGATCCAGGGTGATCAAGGTGGCAACAGTCAAGCAAAGACCGAGGCAACATAATGAATTCTCTGAAGAAATCTAGGAAAGAGTGGGAAGTTATATTTGTTGTCAAAAGTAGTTCTTTCCTCTTTCCTAGACCTATTTTATCTCCAGTTTTATAGTTTCCCTTTATATTTGATAGGATTGTAATAAAAGCTCCGCCTATCTCTATGTGTAACCACCTGAATTTGGTCTGTTCTAACAATAGACCCTATTTACCCTAAGTGTGATCATACCCTCGATTTATGTCCAAACGACCCTGTTACTGCTTGGCGTAATTCTTTAAATCAATTTAATATCCTAGGTGATTTTTATCACTGATTTATATTAACTATTATGGCCATACAATTCAAATCAATTTCGACCAATCAAATCAAATCAAAATCAAACATGGCTATAGTATTTAATTATAAAGGAATTAAATAAATCCCTAAATCAAATACCCACTTGCAATTAACCTATTCCCCTGGCCTATTTAATTTAATTAAAATGGCTATAGTCCTCTAATTATTAAAAAGCAATTTCATTGTTTAAATAATTAATTCCTATATTTTGAAATGAATTAAATAAGTTTATTTCATTTATTAATATTCCCCTAAACCCCAACCTAACCTATCTCAACCACTTCTACCCTGGGTTCTAACCCTTCTCAACCCATTCACCCATGCTAATCTAATCCTAA
>MU224036.1:728652-764885 GCA_018584345.1 Thuja plicata
TGGGCATTAAAGGCTCTTACATATTCATTTATGAGTCTCCAAATTCATAAATGAACCTTGTCCCCCCTCTCTCTCTCTCCCATTCTTCTATAAATAGAAGCCTGTTTTGAGAGCAAAGAAGCCTTCACTTTAGAATAAAATTACATTGTTATGCTGTTAGATTCACTCTAGACTTACATTTTATCTATTATCTCATGCTAGTTCTTAGTTTTCATTTCATGTTTTAAAGCTAGATTGTATGCTTTTTCTCATTTTTAGTTTAAATTCGAATCAAATCCTTCATACTAGGACAGTATTGGTCACTGATTTGGAGCATATTCTGAGGGCTAGATATGCAACTGATTACACTCTTTATAGTTAGAAGGCAATAGGCCGATATTAGTGGTTTTACATGTTTTGACTAACCTTTCAAGCTAATGCAATGACCTATTGAGTGTTTGTGTCATTTTCAACAGGTACCCATTTACACACACCACACTATGTTGTGATTAGTTAGTAGTTAGATATTTTTCTTCTTTAAATAAAGCCCCACTCCTGCATGAGAAGGAGGGCATTATCAATTATAGATTACATTCTATTATTTTACAGTTGTTATGAATCTTGTAATTTGCTTTTTCAATCAATAGAAAATGAAGTGTTGATCTTTAGTTCAGTGTAATTGAGTTTGGATACTCACTGTAGGGGGCCTACTTGGTGTGGAATCTATGTTAGTTAGTTAGTTAGTTAGAATCATTTGCATTTAGTTTCAATTTCCTGCATCTTGGTATCGTAATTCTGGTCTTAACACAGCTCTTGCAGCCAAAGCCGCAGGATAGTTCAGTACTTCCTACAGCCAAAGTGGCAGAATGGTTGAAGCATTATAATTGTGTTTTCAAGTCTTTGTGTTTCCAATTTGTAGTATTCCTTCATCATTTTCACTTCCGCATTTCCTTTCCAACATTTTTTACAGCAATCGTTTCTTATAGCTATAGATAAATTTCCTTTCCACCATTCATTTCCTGTAGCTATAAAATAGTTTCCTTTCAAAGCAATTTGTTTCCTACAGCCATAGCATGGTCTGAGTAAGAATCCTTGGTGCATATACTTTTCTAGCCCATTTCAAGTAATACATCCCTAGGTTGATAAATTAAATGATTATTTATAAAGGAGGATAGCTACTCAGTCGGATGTCCAATCCCTGAGTCATGGTAATTGCCTAGTTTTGATACCTTAATAGAACCGATCATTTTTTGCGCCATTGTCAGGGACGGTGTCGAGCCAAGTTCTTTTACTCAGCCATTCGTAGAATTCAATTCAAGCATGTACATCCTTTTTAAATAGATTTTTCTATCAAAAACTATTTCACTCCACCACCAAAATCTTTCATTTATCTATATGCATAGAAGAAGAAGAAGAGACACTCTAGGAAGGTACTTACCAAACTACCCCAACAACCATTTAGGAGATATCTTTGTACCAGAAGAAGAGGAGGAGGTTCAGTTCATGGATGCAATTGTAAACCTTCTTCTATCATCATCATCATCATCATCATCTTCAAAAGGTGATCCACTAAACTTTCACCTTCTAGAAGGGCAAATTGAATTTAATTTGTTTGCAGAAGCCTTGGCCAATCTCATAATCCAATACCTGAATAATCAAGAAGAAAATATATTGCCTCTAGTCATTTACCAACCGCAAGGTCTCCCTCAGCGTCCGCCCAGAATGGAAAACCCCCCTACCTTTCCATTTCCCATTACTGACCAGCATGATAATCACAACCTCAAGAATATTCCCTCTTCAGCACTTCCTAAATTCTATAGCCTAGTGACCGAAGACCCATATACCTTTCTCTTTGAGTTTTATATCCTTTTCCATAGTTACAACTACACCATGGATGCCCATAGGCTCAAACTATTTCTTGGAACTCTCAAGGAGTCTACATTAAGATGGTTTATGGGCTTAGGCCAGGACGTTGTCCATGATTAGGAAGAAATGAAGATAGCATTCCTGAAAAATTATAAAGAGTACTCCAGGGGAAATGATATGAGAGGGGATGACATCTTCAATATGACACAGAAGGAGTATGAAAGTATAGAGGAATATGTGTCAAGATTCTTTTTTAGCTTGCAGAAAATACTCATCACCAGCTCAATGAGGAGTCACAAAAACTTCTCTTTTTACGGGGTATAAATGAAGGATGCACTGAAGCCTTGGATCTTATGGCTAGGGGAGATATCACCAAATCTACATGGGGTGATATCAAGAAAATTTGCCTCAATTACTCAAGAGCTGCGGCCAAGAAGGGTAGAGGTTATAGGTCTATAGCGGGCAAAACTAATGGCACTAGGGCCTCTCAAATAGAAATCACACATTTTTTTGTCTAGCTTCAAGCGGGAAATTATCAATAACATGGCCACTTAGTTGGACACAATTTGGGCAAAAAAGAAGCATGAGGATCTCAATGCTATTCTGGCAAAATTATGTCCACATTGTAGACAGAAGAAGAGAGATTGTCCTTGCAAGTTGGTTGCTAACATGGAGACTACACAGCTACCCACTAATTACAAGTTGATTGAAGGAGATGATGAGCAAGTATTCTTCATTGCACAATGAAGACCATGGGCTCAAAGACAAGGTATGCCTCATGACCCTCTTACTTTTAATTGTCCATTTTATAGTAGTTAATGGCAACCACACGTGAATAATCAATCTCGTCCTTGGAATAATCCGCAACCTTAGTGGCAACCTTACCCAAGCCCTTAATGGAAACAACCCCAAGGGAATTGGCAACCTCCACAAGGCAATTGGTAGCAAAATCCTCAGTGGCGGGGAGGTCAGCAATGGCCAAACCAACAGCAGGGACTCCTGCAACAACCACAACAGCCCCAATAGCAGGAACTTTTGTCACCTCCTGCAGCCACTACAACACCCCTTAAGCCTACTCAACTCCATGCCTAGCCTCAGCTGAATCCTAATAACAGGCCTCTAGCACCTCAGCAAAATGTCTATTCAGTTGACCCAAATAATACCCTACCTATGCAATCAATGACATTCATTTACATTCAGGCACTACTCTGCCAACACCTCCTATTATAACTGAAGTAACTCCAGAAGAGCCCTTGCCTCAAACTACTCCAGAGTCCACTCTAATAGGCCTGATAGTATTACCAGAAAAAGTCCAACCAGCTCCACCCCCCTTTCCACAAAGGTTGCAGAATGAGAATTCTAATCATACGGATGATGCAACCTTTGACATCCTAGACCAACTCAAGAACATTAATTAACTGATTTTACTTTTTCAAGCAATAAAGTATGTTCCCACATATGGAAAGGCAATCAAAGATACATGCTTTAAAAAGCCTAGTCATAAGCAGAAGGAGCTCCAAGCAGTCCATTTTATGGGAAACTTGTTGATATCATGCTTGAAAAACTAGTGGTCCCCAAGTATTCTGACCTAGGTAGCCCGTTGTTGAAGTTACTGTCAATGGAACAACCATAAAAAAATGCATTGATATACTTAGCAGCTGCCATAAATGTAATGACTAAGGAGATCATGCAACAACTTAGAATCACTAACCTCTGGGAAACACCCACTATCCTGCAACTTGCAAACAGTTCCATAATCAAACCCAACGGGGTAGTAGAGGATATAGTTGTTGTACTTGAAACCTGGTCTTATCTTGTAAACTTTATGACTCTTGCCTAAGGCCACCTTAGGAGGCTATCCCATAATTCTTGGTCAACCTTGGCTGGCCACTGTTGATGCCTTTATAGGATGTTTCTCAAGAGGTATGACCATTTCTAATGGTCAGAATACAAAGACATTAGCCTTATACCCGCCAGCACAACCACAAATGGATTTAGCCTTACCAATTTGGCCTAACATTGGGGAGGAAGCTGAGGTAGTCAACTCAGTAGCCCAACTCATGATGTTAAAAAGGGATCCGCTCCTACAGCTGCAGGAGGAGGACACCGTAATCACCAACATTCTGCAAAACCAGTATGTCCAAGATTCAAACTCCATTAACTATCTCAGCCCCCATAATTATTTCCTACAAGCTTTGTACCCTGATTGCGACTTACCTCAATATCCTATAGCCGAGAAACTCTACCACCAATTTCTACCCCATGAGGTCTAAGCACCTCCATTAACAGATGATTCTATGGTAGAACTCACAAAACAGTTGGAATTTTCCCCTAACTGTTGCTTGTATATTAATAGTGAACTTACCAACCAGTAACAGACATCTTTGGCCAAACTGTTGAAAGAACATACCACAAATTTGCTTGGGAATATTTGAATATGAAGGGCTTGGACTCTAAATTGTGTACTCCTGGGATTTTTCTTAAAGAGGACAAACCACCTGGTAGGCAATTCCAGAGGCATATAAACCCTGCGTTAAGAGAGATAGTCAAAACATAGTTGCAAAAACTTCTTAATGTCAATTTTATCTACCCCATTTCTGACAGATAGTGGGTCTCACCTTTGGTCATTGTTTCGAAAAAAGGAGGAAAGTGGTGAGTATGTGTCGACTATAGGGAACTTAGAAATGCCACCAAGAAGGACCATTTTCCCCTGCCATTTATTGACCAAGTCCTTGATTCCTTAGAAGGGAAGCATTATTTTGCTTTCCTATATGGATATAGTGGCTACACCCAAATCAAGATCCTTCCTGAAGATCAGGAAAAAACCACATTCACTTGCCCTTGGGGAACATTTGTCTACTCCATACTTCCTTTTGGCCTCTGTAATGCTCCGGCTACATTCCAGCGAGTGGTTATCAGTATTTTTGCTGATATCTCACATGATTGCATGGAAATATACATGGATGACTTCACAACTTATGGGGAAACCTATGAGGAGGCATTGGTCAATTTGGGTAAGGTTCTTACCAGGTGTGAGGAGCATAATATATCCCTCAATAGTGAGAAATGTTTCATGATGATGCATGAAGGTGTTGTGTTAGGTCATTACATCTTTGCTAAAGGCATACAGGTGGATCCTACTAAAATTGAAGCCATCATGAACCTATCTACACCAGCCAAGCAGAAGGGTGTCTGCAGCTTTCTTGGGCACGCTGGTTATTACTGGCGACTTTAGTAAATTGGCAGGGCCTATGTATTCCTTGCTTACTAAGGATTTGGACTTTTTATGGATAACATCTTTTGAAGAATCCTTTCTACAGCGGAAGAATGTTCTTACTCAGGCACCAGTTCTCTGAGGGCCTAATTGGGCATTATCATTCCATATACACACTGATGCATCTAACCATGTTGTAGGCATTGTCCTAGGATAGAAAGAAGGGCTTGTAGATCATGTCATCTACTTCATAAGCAAAAATTTGCAGAGTGCAGAGCTGAACTACATAGCCACAAAAAAAGAACTTCTGGTTGTAATATATGTGTTGAACAAGTTTTGCCACTACATAACCAGTTACCCAATATTTGTGCACACTAATCATGCAGCCGTCAAGTATTTGTTAAACAAGCCTGCTATCACAGGGAGGCTTTCTAGATGGCTCAGGTTTCTACAAGAGTTTGACATCATGATAGTGGATAAACCTGGCAAAACAAATGTAGTTGTTGATTTCCTCTCTAGATTACAAAATGACAATGACCCACATGCCATCGATGATAGCTTTCCTTATGACCACCTATTTTCTATTTCAGATCATACCCCATGGTATGCAGACATCGCCAATTATCTGGTTGCTCAAAATGTACCACCACATTTTTCTCCCAAGGAAAATAGGTTGTTAATTGAGAAAACCTTTAATTTTCTTGGTTGGCCGACTATCTCTTCTACACTGGACCTGATCAGATTCTGAGAAGGTGTATTAGCGAGGATGAGACATATGATATCCTCCATGCCTGCCATGATGAACCTTGTGGCAGCAATTTTGCAACAAAATGGACAACCATGAAGATACTCGCTACTGGCTATTACTGGCCAACGCTCTATGGGGATGTAGAAAATTACACCAGCAAGTGTGATTGATGTCAGTGAATGGGAAGGCCAACCAAGTCAGATGAAATGCCTCCGTTCCCTCAGGTAATACTCACTCCATTTGACAAATGGGGGTTAGATTTTGTGGGACCAATTAATCCCCCAACAAATGACAACTCTTACATTTTGTTTTGCACTGAATATGTAACTAAATGGGTGGAAGTGCGAGCTATGAAGCATGCTCAGGATAACATGGCTACTCAATTTTTATATGAGGAAATATTTACTAGGTATGGTGTTCCACGGGAACTAGTCACATATCAGGGAGCTCAGTTCACTTCTACTATGATCATTGCACTTATGGAGGAGTACAACATTCACCATTGAAAGTCTAGTCCATATCATCCTCAGGCAAATGGTCAAGCAGATATCACAAATAGAGAGATCAAAGCTATCTTGACTAAGAAAGTTTAGTTACACAAAACAAAATGGAGTAGTAGATTGCAGGAAGTTGTGTGGGCTTACCGCACAACATGGAAAACACCGACCGGTTTCACACCCTTTGAGTTGGTGTATGGCAAGACTGTTGGAATGCCTATCAAATTTGAGCAAAAAACCTTACAAACAATATTACAGCTCAACTTGGATCTTCCTACAGCTCAAAGAGAAAGGCTCCTACAACTTAATCATCTCGATGAAATTAGAAAAGCAACTTTACAAAACACAGAGTTAGTTCCACTGCAATGCAAGAAATAGCATGACTCTCATATACAAAATAAATGGTTTGTTGTTGGTGACTGGGCACTTCTATATGATTCTCAATTTCAAGAAAATAAAGGTAATCTTACAACTCATTGACTTGGTCCTTATGAGGTTGAAAAAGTTTTTTCTAATGGTGCAGTCCAATTGTCTATAATCAACCCTGTGTGTTTCAAGTTATTGGTTAATGGTCACAACATCTGTCTGTACCATAAGCCAGCTACTAAGGCCGAGTTCCTATGACAATTTTAGATTCCTCCTTTCATGGTTGAACCTCCTACAGCCAATGAACCTCCTCCAACTGAAGAACCTCCTGCAGCCAATGTACCTCCTCCAGCTAAAGAACATCCTGCAGCAATTGGACCTCCTCCAGCTGAAGACTTTCCTATAGCCAATTGGAGTGGATTTTCACTCTGGTCGTCTCTTTGACTCCATTCAAAAGTAGTCATAATAAAAAATTTGATTCCCACAAAAATAAATTTTTTCGCAATAAAGCCACCATCACATCATATCCCATCAACTTTTTATGCCATCTTCACTCACGTGTCCCATCATCATTATGCCACTCATTACTTTTTTCTCAACACATGTCATCTGCTCTTTCTAGATTTAGACATTTATGAGTGATTATTCTCCAGGTACGCATTCATTCATTATTTCAAACATTTTTCATTTCGTTTGACATTATTATAGGTTACATTGTAATTAATTTAGTAATTCATCTGAGTACTGATGTACTTTATAACCAAACATGTGTGGAAACCTATCACCTTTTTCATAGGGGGTACTGCCATCTTCACTCACGTGTCCCATCATCATTATGCCACTCATTACTTTTTTCTCAACACATGTCATCTGATCTTTCTAGATTTAGACATTTATGAGTGATTATTCTCCAGGTACGCATTCATTCATTATTTCAAACATTTTTCATTTCGTTTGACATTATTATAGGTTACATGGTAATTAATTTAGTAATTCATCTGAGTACTGATGTACTTTATAACCAAACATGTGTGGAAACCTATCACCTTTTTCATAGGGGGTAGTTCGTTAAATTATGTTTTGCAATAATGACCCTTGCTTAAGATATGTTGCGCAGTCATTTCAATTTAATTGATGTGACAACCCATAAAATTATTTGATACAAAGTTATATTTGTATTCAGCAATGTATGGTATTGGATCAAGATTATTATACAATTAGGTTTCTGAGTCTGTATGTAGGAAAGAGTTGTAAAAATTTATAAGGCCAATGAGGCACAAAGACTATCAGTGAGATAGCATTGCCAGTGAGACAATTGTAAAGCCAGTGAGGCATTGTAAAAAGATATTTTAGATTAAGATAATGAGGCAATTCGAGTGGTTTTATTCCCCAGGAGGGTTTCCACTCAGGACATATCTTGTGTTACAATTTGGTTTATGTCTTGTCTCTATATTGTTATCTCTTTTAGTTCATGTCAAATTATTATATATGGCTTTAAAAATTGATCTATTGTTTTATATCACTTATTCACCCCCACCCCTCTCAATGATATTGTACTCCAACAAAAGGTTCACTTCCAATACAAAGAGGCTCATTGCCAATACAAAGATAGATATGATAAAATACGAAATTATAAGCTTGCATATGAATGTGCATGAATATTTGAACAGTTAAGATTTATCACCAAAATCACCAATAGATCACCAACTATCTGATTCACTATTGTCGGTATGTAAGCACTGGATGAATCTTCATTATGTCACCTCTACTCACATGCAACATTGTCATAGGTTTGCAGTGTATTTTTCACCACATACACCATACTCACCATACAATGATACAAAAAGGTTCTCCTTTATTTACAGTGGTATTTGATTGTACATATGTCAGCTTCTAAACAAGTGTGTGACAACACCAATGCTAAGGAAGTTACAATTACATTTAGAACATAGCATAGATCCTAAATCTAGGACATACGTGAGACTAATTATACAATACACCATGAACCATAAACATGACACACTTAAGATGTTACAATGCACATTAAAATTTCAAGAGCTACAACAACCAATACCAAAATGTGTGGCCATCGATAGAAGAATCACTATTATTCATTGTAGCCGATATGCTAGAAAGAAACATCTGGTGAACTTGCACAACTAACCAGATACCTGTAGAAACTCTGTATCCAATGCAAACACCAAAAAATGATAGAATAGTCCATGTGAAATAGAACACCAAAAGAATTCCAGTGCACAAAGAACAAATAAATCATGAGTAGGACAATGTACACTGCCAAGGAACAACACAAACACCAAAAATGTTCATACTAAACTTGTCTTGTGTATAACTGAAAATCCTATTGCATAATGGATAATCAACATGTACATAACCAAAATTGTCAACAACCAACCGATATTACCATAGTTTCGATATGGAGTTTATGACATCAATGAAAATTAAGGCTAGCAACAACTCAATAAGTCTAACAATATCCCCTTTGGCATTGATGGAAAAACATAGAAACAACAAAAGCTCTGAAACTCCCCCTAAGTAAATGCAACATGTATTATCCTTTTCTCTCCCCCTTTTTCCATAATGGAAAAGGGCCAAAAAATTAACAAAGTAATACAATATTCTTCACCAAAAATAGATTTGTATACCTCTCCTTAAGAATAGGAAAATCCTTCTTCCACTCAACAATTTATGCCTCCATCTGAGCACACAAACTGGAATAATCCACCACCATTTCAAATGACTTCATCCATTCCAAGGAATGAAACCTCTGCATAAAATCCTCTGCATTGGTTAGGATGCCAGAAGAAATTCCCAATCGAACCTTGATCATGTCTCTCACTAGCCAAAATATTTTTATTATCTCTTCTCTTTATCTTTGCAACAGGAACCACTGTGTTTTAAGTTCACCAACTCTAATTCTCTATTTTCCATCTTGATCCTTGAAAATGTCATATGAATTTCCAGTCTCATTCAATTCCTTATCAATCACTTTTCTCTATCCTCTGAAATTGTCTATAGTGGTAGGCCACTAAAGACCATACCTGTAAATATCTACAATCTTCTTCTACTAATCAGATCATCAGTTAGCAACTTTATCACCATCTTTTTGTCTTCCAAAGAATACCAGATGCACTGGAAAATACAACCTTTCTACTAATCATATGATCAATCAACAATTTTATCACCATCTTCTTGTCTTCCAAAGAATAGTGAGTCCACAAACCATCAACATTTTCATACTCATCATTTTACAACATGATTCTCACCAAACTTGAATCCACATGCACAGACATTCTTAGAGAGGGCACACAACTCTCCATATTTTCTTCCTCTTCTTCAACTTCCATCTTTTCTGCAACATTTTCCTCTTCACATTTATCTTCTTCCTCATATTATGAAATTGTAACTATTTCTTTTCCTTTCTCACTAGTCTTCAACTTCTTCAGGTCAAGAGATGAACCACCGACAACTTCTTCCAGATACTTTTGACCAGAGGAGGAACCCTCCTCACAATGACTTACAAGCATAAAACTAAAAAAAAAACTAGAACAAACATTTATCTATAATGTAGGAAAATATGTCTTGCGTGCACTCACACTATCCTCCAAGAAACTCAAATATCTACAAATCTACTTACCGATAGCAATGTCGGTCCTCCACTCAAAGTTCTCATTTTTTGGTAAAGATTTTGTAAAGTAGAATACCAAGCACATAAAAAAATGAACCAAAATTAAATACATATCCATCTTCAACTATCATTTTTATATTCTCAAGGAAATTGTCTAGCAACATTTTACACAAATCCATTTGCACATTCTCCTTCACTTTCTTGCATGAAATATACACTACTAAAGTAGAAGTTGAACCCTCACGATTCTGAAACTAAATTTTGTAGGAAACACCGTAAGCAACATACCTTATAATTGGATCTTTAATGGTATTTATAAGGAATGCATGCTAATCATGACTAATTTTTGTAAGATCTTCTACCTCCTGATAACTAATAAACTTCTTCTTGGGTAATTTGCCAATACTACACAATCCAATAACTACCTCAATTATTTCCTTCGATATCACATACATTTTTTCAAGCATTAAGGTTTCACCATGAAACCGACTCAACAAAAATAGACTAAACTAGTTGGCATTACACCATGGAAATTCACCCTAGATGTCAAGCCCAAGATTTTTGATTCTCTGCATATCCTCCATAGGTAATCTAAATTCCAATTGCTTGATATGACTATGATCAAACTCCTTTATTTTAACCTTCTTTATCTTCTTTGCTATGGACGCAGGAACAAAAGACTTGAGTGCCATAAATTCTAAAACTTCTTCCATGCACACTTTGCAAATTCACAATTTTTCTTTTGTGCTACAGTACCAAATGTTTCAAAAATCCTACCTTTAAAGCTACGAAACATCATATTTAAATTTCCTGCCAAAATTTAGATATCATTGATGCAACTCAGTCATTTTGTGTGTATCACATCAATCAATAAATAACCACATTTATTAAATGTCCAATCATCATACCTGAGGCACACAAATGTTTAACTGATATACCTCAGGGAAAGGGAGTGTATGAATTTGCATGTTGGGTACTCCCCCTGAGCCCAAGCATTCAACTCAATTATCAGTAGAGCTAGTACCAGGATCCAGTACTACAAAACTTTCCACACCATATGCCTTCTTCCTCCATTTTGTCTTTTGCTTCCAAGCCCCACTAGATTTAGCATCATGATGATTATTTCTAGTATTTACTGAAACATTTTCAGATTTACATCATTTTGAATAATGACCAGTATGTCCACATTTGAAATAATTCACACTTGAGCTCAAATATTTTCCACTTGATCCATTCTCTTAGTTCCATACCATACACTATCACCCTCACTTTTGGAATAATTTGAGCTTTGGAACTAAGAGAATGGATCAAGTTCTAGTGGAGAATTATCACAGGGAATGAGTGCACAACTACCGATGGTCAGAGAACAAAGGACAAGAGGTGATTACATCTGAGCCTCTTAGTCATTTCAAACTTTTGTACGCATTTCTAGGCAGTTAGGGCTCAAAAATAGGGTCAAAAGAGGGTCCAAAGGAAATTTTGACTACCCACACATGCCAAGTGCGTGC
This sequence comes from Thuja plicata, assembly GCA_018584345.1. Lineage (NCBI taxonomy): Eukaryota > Viridiplantae > Streptophyta > Pinopsida > Cupressales > Cupressaceae > Thuja > Thuja plicata. The sequence goes on from MU224036.1 coordinate 740,477, forward strand.
ATAGAAAACACACCCAAGTGTGCAAAAAACACACTAGGCATGCCAAGTGCATCCCTGGCCGCACTTGGTTGGCCAAGCTACGCAGTTGGTCAGGAGAATCTACAAATCAGGTCGGACAAACTCTGGAAGGTCCTAAACCTTCCTAAATGTTCCTAAATAGTTCAAAACCCTACAATAGGTTCAAAATAGGTCAAAGTTGGTAAAAAAATGGTCAGAGTTTGTCAAGGAGTAAAATAAAGTATAGAAAGTTGACCAAAGTTGCATGGTTATCGCAGGAGGAGTTGGCATTACTGTAGACACGAGAGAGAAGACCGATGTGTCTTAACATGTGATATAGGTTGAGTGATCAAGAGAGATAGATCCTAGCCTCAATAAGATTGTATTACATCATGTACATGCCTGAGATTAGGGAAAACCAAGGACTAATCATAGTTATAACAAAGCGATGGCACTCAGAGATGAGTTTGTTCCACTTACCGACCAAAGAGGCGATAGTGACATTGGAGGATGTATGGAGTATCCTCAGGATCCTAATATGTGGAGAGGTTGTAGAGTATGACCCCACAATAGGGAGGTTAGAACTACATTAGATGTTTGATATCAATGACAATGATCTTGACATCAGAGACTATGACATCAGATGAGAGATCGTGCTTAGATAGCATGACCTACTGATGGAAGTTATATGTTGCATGATCACAAGATTACTAGTACTAGATAGACAAGGACATGGCTTCCCTATTAGCCGGGGGAAAGTACTTGAGTACATGATCATGGATGGGACAGTGTTTTCATGGGGTCCATGCATGCTAGTGATGACATACTACCATCTCCATCAGGTAGCCTATAGAGGAGGGTTATTGATCAACAGTAGGATCACGTTGCTATAGGTTTGGGCCTACAAGCATATAGTTATATTTAGGCCTATTACAGAGAGGATTGTGATGCCATATATGCCATATGTGTATTATTATCATGGAGCACTCACATAGGGGCCACTAGGATAAGCACTGCACTTTAGACACGAGATGGATACACTCAGAGATTTCATGTGGTGACCATACAGGGATTGTTCTGGATGGGTTGACGACAAAGGGAATTTACCATATTGTAGGCATGAGAGGTACCTCATTAGGCAGACCATTATAGGACATTTGGTGATCGAGATGTAGCTACTAGAGAGAGAGAGTGTGTCTACAAGTAGTTTGGAGAGACATTGGGAGTGCCGACAGGAATGGTAGTATTTGTACGGTCGAGAGGTAAGGTTAGATCATGAGGTGCACTACTCAAGCCACATGTTGCTTATGTAGAGTTTGAACAGGTACAACCTAGGCAATGGGGAAAGGTGCAAATATCACAAATGCAAGGATAATGTCTGAGCTTGATAAATGGTTTGTGCAACATAGACCTGCTCCTTTGATAGATCTAGAGGTAGAAGTATCGAGATTGAGGGTGACAAGGGATGAGAGCATGAAGGAGGAGGATGAGGACAACAAAACTGAGTCAAGAAGTGAGGATGGGGATGATGCCGATAATGATCTCGATGCTCTGCCTATGTAGGTAGATGAGGACAGAGAGGATCCACTATAGGATGAGGGTATACATGTGCCTGATGAAAGGGACGAGACAAATAGACAACAGAGACAACACATTGCAAAGCTAACTAGCTAGATAGATTGATTGATCTTCGAGAGAGACACAAACCGAGTAGTATGGGTTACCGAGCAATCAAAACTCACAGCATATGTGGACATATTGACAATAGAGAAGGATACATTGAAGCCTCTTGATACACAACCATGTCCAGAGCATAGAGGGTAGAGGAGTCGCAATAGTTTATTAGTAGCATCAGAGATGCAGGTGTGTGCGATGTTGCAGGGATGCTAGAAGATGTTTAGGAGGAAAAGAGGTATTGGCAGTGCATGTACAAGTGAGATGTTCCACAAGAGAAGTGGGCACCTAGTTATAGGACGTCTTCTAGCATATCGCACTCTAGGAGGACACTGAGAAACAGGGGAGTGTTGGGACCGAGGGGGCTACCTAGGTCAAGATAGATAGGATATTAGGTAGGAGTAGCTTCATCCTCTAGACATGAAAAAGATCAGGAGGAGTGAGAGAGCAGAGGCTGACAGGATTTCTCTAGCAGAGGGACATTTTTTTATCGATATTCTATATATTACGAGCCTACGGGCCTTAGTGTATCTAGACACCTTGATTTTTGTACTCTGATATTTTTCAAGATATATATATATATATATATATATATATATATATATATATATATATGATATGCAACTACTTTATGATGGTTTTGCTTATGTACATGATTTTACTTTCTTGTTATATGATAATGCTTATATATTGCAATGCATTTCTTTTCTATGCATTATATGCATGTATGAATGCAACGTTTTTTGGAATTTTGTAGCTTTTTGAAATGTATGAATGCAAAATATAAATGTATTTTTGGATTTTCTTGTTTAGAAATGCTTAGATGCAGGATGCACATGTTTTTGGATTTTTTTGTTTTAAATGCATGTATGCGGGATGCACATGTTTTTGATGTACCAATGTACTAGACCAAGGTGACTGCAAAGACTGACTGAAAAAGTGTTAGCAGAAAGTAGAAATTAGATGAATAAATGTTAGTAAGAAGGAAAGATTTTGGCTTTCATAAGTGCATTTATGTCATAAGAGCTTACTTTGATATTGCAAAATGGATGCAACACATTGTGGCATAAAAGCTAGAGCGAGAAAGCCATCCTTTTGAGTAAACAAACATGATGCAAACAAAGGATGATCTTCTCCATTCTGAAGCATATAGAAGTCATGTCCCATAATTTCATGAGATCATCAAATAGGTAGAAGACAAAGCGAAAAACTGATCATGAACCATCTCGGTCACTCTCATAAGTTCAATAATATCATCGAGTAGAATAGGAACATGACCAAAATAAAATCAGTAAAACATAAAATACTCACTGAAACAATGTGAGCCAACAACCATTCTGATATTTTTTGTTACTTGCATTAAGTGTTTTTGTTTGATAGATTGGTTTTGACTGACTGATTGGATGATTGGACTAATAGGTTGGATAGGTTGATTGGTTGATAGTAGAGATCGAAAGATTGAACAAGTCCAACCAGATTGAGTGTTGAGTCACAATGCTTTAGCTCATGCTTGTGAGAACATGATTTCGTTAAGCATACATGATGATCGTTTCGCAAAAAGAAAGACGAGTATGTACAATTTTATTGCAAATTTTGAAGATAATTTTTTAATTTTTAGGATTTTTGAGATATTTGATTTTTTTGTGATGATCTTTTTTAGGACTTTTTATGATTTTTAGAAATTTTTCCAGTCATTTTACGCTTTTTAGGGATTTTTTCATGACTTTTTACAAATGTTAAAGACTTTTTTCAGCATCATATGTGATTTTTATGGTCTTTTTCAGGATCATATTTGATTTTTATTGATTTTTTTAGGACATTATTGGATTTAAAAAAAATAGGACATTATGCAATTTTTTTGGATTTTCAGCTTCTTATTTAGATTTTTAGGGTTTTTTTAGGACATTAAGATATGTACAAGTTGTTATATCCAATCCAATAAGTGAGGAACCCCGTGAATTAACCATGTTCAAGGTCTTTCCCCTAGTTCAAATTCAAATTCAAATTTAGTCATTGCTAGGAATCTACCCCCAAACATAATACAGACTATATACAGAGGCCAAAGTTATGTGCAGACTAGGTGTGCCAAGGAAAGGACAAAGAATATCAACTAGTTACAGGTCATAAAGGGGCACTGGGATTGACTCAAAGTGAAAGATATGATCTGGAAAGGAAAATAGAACACCAGGTGGAATCACGATAGACGTTGGAGCAACAACTTACTATGTGTGGTACCTGTTTGCCAGGTTTTCACCATGGTACTTGCCCAAGTTTTCACTCGTCGACAATTTTTTTCTCTCTTTATTTCTATTTTTGCATGCCAAGACGTCTGTTTACCATGTTTTCATCAAGGCAACCATTTTTTCTCTTTTTCACTTTTTTTTCTTTTTTTCTCTTTTTTTTTTAAAATATTTTTTCAGAAACTTTTACAATTTTTTGTTACTTTTTCTAGTATCATGTGTAATACTTGTGGAGGTGCATGTTGTTCACTACTTATGACAATGGTTCTCCCTCTAGTCTTGCAAGTATATATACTCCATACCCATATGCTATCGTGACTATATAGGGTCCTTCCCAGTTTGGTTCAAATTTTCCAAGCTTCTCTCTGTGTGGCTGGGTTTTGTAGTTCATTTTCAGAACAAAATCTCTAATCTCAAAACGACGGACTCATACTTTCTTGTTGTAACTCCATTTGAGATGGTTTTGATATGCTTGCTAGTAGACCAAGGCGGCTTGTCTCCACTCATATAGCATTTCAAGCTCATGTAACCTAGAAACTCTGTATTTTTTATCGTCAATAATGTGTTGCAAAGATACTCTCAGTGATGAAATTTCAACCTCAAGGGGGAATATGTCCTCAACACCATAGACAAGAGAGTATGGAGTGGCACTAGTGGGGATGTGAATGCTAGTTTTGTAGGCCCAAAGAGCTAGATTCAGTTGCAGGTGCCAGTCTCGACCAACATCATTGATAGTCTTTTGAAGGATCTTGATTATTGTTTTATTATATGCCTCAGCTTGACCGTTGCCTTGTGGATAGTAAATGCTAGAAAATCCATGACAAATTTTAAACTTCTCACAAAGCTTTGTAACATCCTTATTTTGAAATGGGCTACCATGATCAGTAATGATAGCTAAACAAAATCCATAGCACCAATTGATATAATTCAGAATAAATTTTGAAACTTGCTTGCCTGTGATATATGTCATAGGGATAGCCTCCACCCATTTGGTAAAATATTCAGTGGCGGTTATGATATAATTATGGCCATAAGAAGATAGAGGTGTAATCTTCCCTAAGATATCAAATTCCCATTGAGAAAAGTGCCATGGAGAAATAACTGGCTACAAATCATGCGGTGGAGCATGAATCAAGTTGCCATGTATCTGGCACTTATAATAGTTTTTTAAAAACTTGTGCGCATCTTGCTCCATGGTGGGCTAATAATATCCATCTCTTACCAACTTCTTGGCAAGACTTGAACCATTGAAATTTCCTCCACAAATACCATCATAGACCTCATGTAAAGAAGTTTTAGCCTCTCACGAATCAAGGCATCTAAGGAGGGTTTGCTCAAAAGATCACCTATAAAGGGTATCACTGACGATGACATATCTAGCAAATTGACAAATAAGGGCTCAACATTTGTTTTTGGATAGGGAAGAAGATAAGATCTAGGCATGTAGGTAATCATAAATATCTTGGTACCAAGGGGAATCAGGACCAACAATATTACACACAAGCTCAGATTGTGGAATATGAAATGCAAGAAGCAACAACTGCTCGACAAGAAATTCACACCATTCTTCATTGTTTGGCATGTCAATCACAGAGGTGATAGTAGCCACAACATCCACCTGCTTATTGTGTACCCTGGGAAGTTGTCGAAATCTTATTGTAACAAATTTATCCTTTAAAAATTGGTCAGCTGTTTGTAAGGTATCAATTTTTCATCTTTTGTTTCGTAGTCATTATTTACTTGGTGGATGAATAATTGGGAGTCGCCATACACTTTAAGATGTTGAATTTTCCATTGAATAGCTAGCTTGAGCCTAGTGACTAGGGCTTCATATTAAACAATGTTGTTTGTGTAGTCAAATGCAATTATGTATGATTTACATGATGCCTACTTTTGATCCATGTATAGTGTGTGAGCCATCAAAAAATAGTTGCCATTCATTAGAATTTGTGAAGGTGAAAATAGACTCATATAGAAATTCTAAGAGTAATGGGTGATCATCTGGAACTGGTGCTTCTGCAAGATGATCAACTATCACCTGGCCTTTAATTGCTTTTTAGTCTAAATACTCAATGTCAAATTCACTCAAAAGCATTACCCATTTGGATAGGCATCCAATGAGAGATTGTTTGCTTAAAATATATTTCAATGGGTCAATTTGGGACACTAGCATAGTTTTCTAATGTAGCATATAATGTCTTAGTTTCTGTGTTGCAAAAACCACAGTAAGATAAGATCATTCAATGAGTGAATAATTCAATTCATAACCCACCAATGTTCTACTTATGTAATAAAGGGCTCTTTCTCTTCCTTTTTCATCACATTGTGCTAGAAGAGCACCCAATGCAGTCTTAGTAGCATAAATATATAAGATGAATGGTTTGCATGGAATGGGAGACATCAAGATTGGAAGATTTAGTAGGTACTATTTCAATTTTTGAAAAGATTGCTCGCATTTTTCATTCTAGTTAAAAGTCACACCTTTATGCAATAGGTTTTGGAAAGACTGGCACTTGTCTCCGAGTAGTGCAATGAACCGTAGGATAGACTGCAATTTCCCTTGTAGACTTCTCAACTTTCTTAGGGTATTAGGTGGAGGCATTTCTAAAATAGCTTGTACCTTTTTAGGATCCACTTCAATACCTCTTTCATAAATAATGTACCCTAGGATTTTTCCAGAAACAAATCCAAAAACACACTTTTGGGGATTTGAGCGAAGCTTTTATCCTTCCATTCTCTCAAATTTTTTTTTATCTAAAATGCTTAAATGATCTTTTTTGGTGGTAGAATTGCATAACAGGTCATTGACATAATCTTCCATTAAGATATGCATGAAATCATGGAAGATTGTAGTCATTGCTCGCCGATACATTGCTCTGACATTCTTGAGGCCGAAGGGCATGACATTCCAATAGTAAGTTCCAAAAGGACATGTGAAAGTTGTCTTTGGCTTATCCTCAGGAGAAATTTGGATTTGGTTGTAACCAGAGAAACCATCCATCAATGATAGCATCTCGTATCCCGCAGTCATGTCTACAATGATGTCAATATTAGGCAATGGGAAATCATTTTTAGGGCATGCTTTATTTAGATCACAAAAATTAGTGCATATCCTTATGCCCCCAGTGTGTTTGTTGATAGGTACTAGAATGGAAATCCAGGTTGCATAGTCTATCGGCATGATGAAACCAACATCCAACAACTTCTTTAACTCTACTTTTACCAAAAGGGCTACCTGAGGATGCATTTTAGTTAATTTTTGCTTCATTGGTTTTACACTTGGCTTCAAAGGTAAGTGGTGAAGAGCTAATTCTAGATCCAGGCTAGGCATATCAGTGTAGGACCAGGAAAAATTAATCTATCTTTCTAGAAAGAACCTGACAAACTCTTCCTTTTCTTCTTATCACAGTGAAGCTTCAAAGTGTATAATTTTTGGGTTATTTAGCGTTTCCAAATTTATTTCCCCAGTCATTTCAATCAATAATGCTGACTTCTCCTTTAGAGGGGGTACATCCAATCTTCCATCCTTGGGCACCTCAAAGAGGTTTTCACCCTTGGGTACATCCTTTATTTTTAATTTTGTATGGTCTAATGGCGCCTTTCAGTTTTCACCAGAAGACCTATTCTTTTCATTTTTTTCCCTTTTAAATTTTATCATTTTCACTTTTGCGACTGGAAGATGGAGTTGACTCCCCAAAATATTTTTTGGTGACAAGGACAATAGAGAATCCTTCTTTATGATCTCCAGATGGCATGCCTTCTCAGAGCTCAAAGAATTCTTCTATTGCTTCATCATGTTTGAAGCCATCTAAGCTCTGTGATCCTTGTTGATCCCAATCAATAAGTTTAGGGAAAACTAATGGGATGTCATTGTCGGCATTGCAATTTTTTTTGAAGCCAGGGGTAAGGGAAAAGATATAAATATCGATCTCATCAGAGTCAGAGGATTCTTTTGCAGAAGGTTCAGGGCTAGGATCCCAGAAAATTTTGGCCCAGGGATCAAGACAAGTCTTTGGAGGGGGTGTGTCATCAACATGTTTATCTTCAATTGGTGGGTCATCAGAATTAGGAAAGACATGATCAAGCTCATAGAGACTAGAGGAATATGAAGTCCATTCCCACTCATTGGAATCATTAGTTTCATAATAGGAAACCTCAGATGCCTTTTCATTATTCAAAACATCCACATTTATACATGAGGTCATTTTTGTATTTGAAGAGCTAATTCACAATTGTTTAAATCTAATCCCCAAATAAGGAGGATTTCCTTTTGTAATAATAGGTTCAACAATCCCTTGCTTTTGTGAACCGAGACCATTGCAACTATCATAGCCTTTTCTCTGCATGATTGTAAACCCTGGTCCATATCTTTCAACATGTATCTAAGTGGGTTCGATGTCTTTTTTATCTTTATAAACCCATGTAGATGTATTTTCATACACATGGTCTTCATACAATCCTCCCCAACTTGTGAATGTGGTTGAGGGTAGAACTTTCAGGGTGGTCTTTGGTGGTTATTTTTGCAAAAATCGTGGCTTTCCATAAGATTTTGGGGGAAAGAGGAAGCTTCACAATGTGAAATACTTGAGCCATTATATACTCACAACAAGATTTATCTTCAATTTTCATCTTTCTTTTGACCAACTTAGTGAGAGTGGATGCATCAACATACTTGGAAGAGTTGGTTCATGTTGCTTCACTATTTGTAGGTACCTGTTATGCGAGACTTTCTCTCAAACTAGCATAGAATTAAAAAGGATTAGGATCTCCAGGAATAATGATCTCAACTGCATTGTGGAAAAACTTTAGACATTAGTGATATGTGGACAGAACTTCCTTCATATCATGGATCCAAGGGCATCCCAAATCATGTTGTAAGGGAGGTCTAGGTCCAAGACTTGTAGCAGTGTATTCTCAATAACTAGACCAATTCTGATGGGCAATACAATGACTCCTTTGGAAGGACGTTCAACATCATCATATGCTTTTATTATGATTTTTATAGATGGATCAATATCACTTTCATTATATCCAAGATGGAGGACAACCTTCAAAGTACAAATTTTAGTCCCTACTCCACCATCTATCATGACTCGTCTGACCTTACAATTATGGACAAAAACTTCAAGGTGCAAAGCATCATTATCATTGAGTCTATTTTGTGGGACATCATGTTTTGAAAAGGTACCATGTTGGGATGCAGAGAAGTGCCCTATCATGGCCTAAAATTGGTCAATATTAATGTCATTAGGGATGGTACATTCTTTCAGGGATTTTTTGAGGATTTCCTTCTGTTAGGGGGATGCGCACAAGAAGTCAAGGATAGAAATTCGGGCTGGGGTTTTACCAATTTGATCAACAAGGTTATAATCATAAGACACTTTGGGTCTAGACAGTGCTCCAGGCACATTAATCTTGGTACAACAAGTGGTGACTGCACATTAATGGATATCATCTCTGATATTAAAAGTGGACAGACGTGCATCTGACTCTGAAAAGCAGTTTATGGTATAGTCATGGCTAGTTTGGGTATAGTTAACAATGGTCTTTAAATTTTAATTCAAAGTAGATGCATTTACCTTCTCGTGATCTAACAAATGAGTTTTAAAAATGGTGTGATCGGTATTGGAAGAACCTCGAGTAGGTTACACTTCAATTATGCCTTGATCAATGAGATCTTGCACTACATGCTTCAACTGAAAATAGGAGTTGGGTTTGTGTCCTTTGGACCGATGATAATCACAAAATTTATTTTCACCCCACCAAGGGGGTTTAATCGCTAGTTCATTTATTATCTTAGGTAACTTAATATAATTGTTTTGAAGCAATTATTGTAACACAGAATGGAGTGGTTCACCCAACGACGTGAACTATCTTAGAGGTCCATCTCTATTTCTCGGCGGTCGATGTTGTTGAGTTTGTTGTGTATTATTAGTTGCTTGCACTTGAGGTTGTGTTGGAGGTGGTTTTTGAGTCACTATTTATGTATTCATAACATTAGGCCCTTTAAGACTGACCTTTTCTTATGTCATGTTGACTATTCGTGCATCGACAATGCCATCATTCATGACATTTTTATTCTAAGACCAGAATTTCATCTTGTCACTTGAAGTGCTTGTATTGTTATTTTCTTTATTAATCTTAAGGAATCCTTTCTAAATAAGAGCATCTTCAATATCAATTCCCTTTTTCATGAGCTTTTGAATGGTGCTTGGGCATTTCATCTTTAGCTCATACATCATCTCACAGAAGATTTTGGATGAATAAATATATTTGTTGTTCTTCTGGAACATCAAAGGGACATTGACTAACCAAATTTCTCCACCGTAACAAGAAGGTCATAAATGATTCTACAACTTTTTGTTTAGCTATGCATGAATCGATTAGTGTAAATTTGCTCAATATATTAAATGTAAAATGAGAGATGAATTTATCTGCCAATTCCTTCCATGATCTTATATTTCCTGGTAACTTAGAATTGCATTCCATTGCTTGTCCCCCAAGACTTCTAGGAAAGAGTCTCATGAGATATGTGTCATTGTGATGAACTTCGATATAAGAAGTATAAAACTCTCTAACATGATCAATTAGATTATCTTTCCCTTTGTACTTTTCAAATTTCAGTACTTCAAAGTTCTTTGGAAAAAGGAGGCATATATATACTCTCATCAAACGGATTAGGACATAGATCATGTTCTGTATAAAGTGTCTTCTTGTCCTTTAAGTGTATGTCATTAAGTTGCTTTTTTAAGTGTTGGATTTATTGAACCATGTCATCATTTAGTGAAGACTCTATAGATTTTTCATGCATATCAGAACAATGTCTTTGTTTACGAGCTATTAGGCGCTTATTATACTCAAGAGTATCTGATTTTGATGATTTAGAAGAGATTTCTTTGAGTGGCACCATTTGTTGTCACAAATATTGTTGAGGATCTTCCACTTGTTGGTGGATTTTTGGTGGAAGTCCATAATGTTGACCTTGTAGCACATAGTATTGTTGAGATACTTTTTATTGATACCTTGGTGCATACTATTGTTGTTGTGGCATGTATTGCGGCACAAGTTGTTGTTGTTGAGGTTGCACTTTATGTTGTGATTGTTGTGAAACATTTTGTTGTTGTGGAACATATTGTATTCATTGGGGAATATATTGTTCTTGTGGGACATTTTGTTGTTTTTGTTGCCAAACATGTTGTCATTTTTTTTGAGTATGTTATTGTTGAGCATGTCATTGTCGTTGTTGTTGAGCATGTTGCTCCTATTGAGCATGTTGTTTTTGTTGATGTAAATGTTGTTGAACATGTTGACTTTGGTGTTGTTGTAGGTGCACTTATTGCACCTTTGGGCCTTGCATATGTTGTGTGACAGGATAAGATTCTTGACCCACTTGCATCATTTATTGTCGCACATTATGTTCTTGTTGAAATCCTAGTGGTGCAAGTATACTACCAAGACTTGGAGTCTTATGCTTTGATATTTTATCTCAAGACATCATATTGACTTGCACTACATATGGTTGTTGTACTTGTTGTGCTACATTTATTGTTTGTTCTTGTTGAGACACTTGGGCTTATTGTGCTTGTTGTGTCACATGTATTTATTGAGCTTGTTGTGTCACATGTGTTTGTTGAGTCACCTTAGGTGGAATTGGTGAAATGTTAATGATGCTCTTCTTCTTTGGCTCAAATGGTGCACTTGGCATAGTTGTAGTGGTCACATGAGATGCATCTATCATGGGTATCCTTGGTGGTTCATTGAGTGGTCCTTTGGATGTCGTTGTAGTTGAAGTACTTCCTTGGATTGTTGAATGTGTTACCAAAGGAGGACCACTTTGTTGTGTTTATTCAAAAGAGTGTATAGGTGGCATTCCCCAAGGGAATGTGAACATATCTTTTGGTTCTTTGTGTTGACTAATTGGCGGGTGATTCTTAAATTCAAGCCTTAGTGTCCTTTGATGATATATCTTGGAGCCTTTCATAATATCCACTGTCTTTGGAGGAAGTGGTAATGTCGCTTAAAACAAAGGATTATTTAATGACACAAAATATTCCTTTCGAGGAATTTTGACAATGAACTCATTTTGTTGTCTTTTTGTGCTACCTTCACAATTGAATCATCATAGGCTTGTTCCCCTTTTTCTTTATCCCAAATCACTTGGGCTTGGTTTGCTTCCAAAGTAGATTGTGTGGGATTTGATATTCCAAGAGTAATTTAGGATTTTCCTTTTGTATTACTTTGATATATCATTTCAGATCTTAATTCATGAGATATTATAATGTCTTCCAAATCTTTTGTCTTTTATGGCTTCATCAATCTCACCTTTAGGTAAATCTTTGAGTGAAATATATGTCACATGTGAGTCTTTAGAATCCAAGGAGACATTTGAGGTATTTCCAAGATCTTGATTATCTTGTAGTGGTAAAGGAGGTTGATAGGACCCAAACTCCATGTTTGACATGGGTTATTTATGTAAGTAGGTTGGTTGGGGTTGATCAAATTAAAATGTTTGTTGGTGTTCCTCTTGAGGAGTAGTGGGAACACTACCATGACCTGGTTTCATAGGCACAAAAACCGGTTCACAGTTTGGTGGGGGTCCCCATTGAATTGTGCCAAAATTTGGTGAAGTATTTTAAGGATACCCCATGTTTCATAGGTCATTACTTTGTCTTATGTCATGGAACATCTGCGTGGTGGTAAGTTATGTTAGAATATAACATGTCTTGGATCATTAAATGTTTGATGTACTTTTTCCAGGGATTGCATGTTGATTAGGTCACCTTGGTTTTGAAATGTCACACCTTGTCTTGGATCAAAAGGTGGTTGGGATTATGGTTGTGTTTTAAACATAGGTTGATAGGAACCTTGTTTCCTTTTGGATTCTTGAGACCTTGTGAGGACTGACATAATGACTATATGCGAGTGGAATATATATATATATATATATATATTTTGAGGGATCTTAGAATGAAAAATACAACTTAATAAATGCAAGGATCTTATGCAAAATGTAATCTAAGGCTTATGCAATTGTTTTTTTGGGATTTTTGACTTTGGGAAAAATCTTTGGAAAGGATACAAATTTAAGAGTATAACCGTAGGAGGTTGAATGAGGACTTTGACTTGAAAAGGGGATCAAAGGGACAAAGGGAAGTTGTGATAACAAGGACTAGGTCAAATCCAGCATGAAAAAGGTGGAGTTTGACCAATGCATAAAGGGGGATTGAATTTAGGGACAAAGGGACCAAGTCAAGATCTTTTTTTCAACATCATAAAGAAATACTCTATGATTTGGATTCTTTCTAGGATTTTTGCAAAGCTTTCAGAGGGGATCTAAAATGAGCTCTTTATGCAAAAGGAACTATAATGAGGACTTGTGCAAAGGGACTATAATGAGGACTTGTGCAAAGGGACTATAATGAGGACTATGACGAGGACCAAAAGCAAGAGGATTTTTAAATGAAAATGCAAAGGGAGTAATGTATTGTATGCAAGGGGATTGTGACATGAATATGTAGAATGAAGACTACTAAGCATGCCAAAAGGCTCCAAAGTGAAAGTTTTGAGATTCCATATGTTTAGCCAAATATTTGAGACAAGATGTTTATGACCATTTTAACATTTTAGGGATGATCTCGAAAAGTGTTTTTAAGATTTTTTTTCCTTTTATTAAGGTTTGAAACACTCACACAAGACACATCATGAAGAATGGTTGTGGTAAAAAGAAAAAACACACCACAACCTAGGTAGGTCAGGACAATGTCTATTGAATTCCCACTTGAAAAAAGTTTAGTCATGCTTACTCATGGTAGACAACTTAGAAGCTTGGAGGCATAGGCTCCTCCTTACAGTGCACTCACTTCTCAAGCACACCAAGCTTTGAATCCCAAGGGTAATCACTTCGCAAGGTACTATTGTCTCTCCTAAGAGATATGAAAATGTGGGATGTCTTAGTCAGTCTTGGACCTTTCACGCTATCAGATAGAGGGTTTTTGGTTACTATAACAAAGTTTTTAGTTTAGATATCTATTCAGGTGGTTATATTTGCGGCAGAATAACCCCATAATGGAGGCCTCCCAGCCTACAGAAGTTGCGTTCTATAGGTTTTTATGCACCACAGGGGTACTGAGGGAGATATTCTTCTTGGTATAACATAATCAATACCTGTTCACTATGACACTAATCACAATGACATTTTTTATATACCGATTTGGAAGGGCTTGGCTTTAGCCTATTACCGGTTGGGCAATCCCTCTCACCGGCTCTATTAAAGCTCTCAGGAGGTAGCCACACTAAAATATTTGTATGAATTTATCTTTCACCCAAGATCCATGAAGGTGATGGAAGAGGATACATTCATACACTTATTTGGGATTAAAATTATAGAAGACACTTCAAGCACATAAGCAAAGTGATTCTTTTTAAGCACCAAATCTGAAGTGTTTTTTAACTACTAAAAACATACATGAAAGTTTTAGAAGACACACAAGGTCTTCATCAAGAATCCTAAATCAAACTCATAATTATTTTATAATTCTTTCTTCATCCCATGATTTCCAAAATGCTGCATAGATCATCAATAACACAGAAATCCAGCATATCAAGTGCAGAAACAAAATTAGGAATAAAGAAAGTCAGAATATAGCATGAAAAACACTCATTTTACCAATTGTACTATATCAGATCCCCAAGTGTGTGGCATCAGGGCCCCAAGTGCGCAGCATAAGAGCCCCAAGTGCGCAGCTCCTGACCAAGTGCGCAGGAAGCCTGACCAAGTGCGCAACTTATGATGAGAGGCTAAAAACATAGCAGAAACTTGCAAAATATAAGACTTTTGGCCACAAAAAGCATTGAGAACTCATAAAAAATGAAATTAGGGTTCATTATAGGTCATTTAGGAATGATTTGGAAAGATTGAAATCAATTTTTAAACCCCTAATTAGTCTAAGTGCATTTTGAACTGATCTAGAAAGACCTTAAACAAGAGATCTGCATTTGATCCTAAACTAGTTGGATGCTCATTTTAGGTTCCAAAATCATGTGTTAATGTTTATTTTAATGTCATTTTTAACTCAAACAACTTGATTTCACACTATTGAATTAATTAGGACCCCTAGTTAGGCTAGATTGCAAGTTTGAATAGAATTGAAAAATAATTGATTGGTTAGCCTTGCCTGGGATCCTAAACTAGGTAAAGTTCATTTTAGGAACACCAAACTTAAATGTGAGACTCATTTTAAGTTCCCAAACTAAAATATGAGGCTCATTAATTGAATTAGGATTTATTTTCACCATTTAGGGTTCATTATATCCTTAGAACTAAGAAATTGAAAGCAGAAAGCATAAAATGCAGAACCACTTCCTAAACCACAATGTGTTGATCCTAAACCATCAAAATGTATCCCACTTGACCAAGTGTGCAAAAATGTCAACCAAGTTCACAACAAGGAAACCAAGTGCACAATTTTGGGTACCAACTGCACAAGACTAAGAATCAACTGCGCAGGACTTTTGACCAATTGCACAGATCTCTCTCAGGACCCTGTAAATGCACAAAAACAAAAAAATTCAATCAGTTAGGCATGTTTCACATCAGGTTAACCAATGTAAGACTAGAAAAAGGTGTAAATTGAATATCTAGAGTAACCAAAAAACCCTAACCAATATGCAAACCCATCTAATCTAACATTAAAGCCATTGAAACAAGAGTTCAAAACATATGCAAATAAACATAAAAAACTGCTTCAATTAAAGCTCAATTTTTCTCCTTTCTTCTCCATTGATTTGATTTGGTGTTTCTCTTTGCCAATGACACAATTTCACAAAGATTTGAAAGCCAAAGTGATAACAAGAATACTAGGAGATAGTGGTTAACCAAACAAATACAAAATGAGCTCAATTTATAGAATATAAAAGCTCAAATTGCATAATTAGTAATTGAATGTGCAAATTGGAAATTTGCAAGCTTTATGACACTTGGTAAAGAGGAGATGGAAATATTTTATAATTATGAAAAATTATGACACAAGGGAGGCCAAATTAGTGGGTGGAAAGGTAGAGGGGAAGGTGTAAGAGGTGAGGTTAATTAATAGGATATGGAGGCTAGAAAATAGGAAGAGGATAGGTGAGGTGGATTTATGAGAAATTAAATCAATTAAGAATTATTATTCCTCACAAAAGGGAAATTAGTATTTATGAAATTCAAAACTCCATAAAACATGGAATTATCCAATTAAATTGGAAATTAATTAATTGTGGATACTTAGGATAAGGAATGAATAAATATAAAGGCTAGGGATAAATCATAGGTCATTCATCCCAAGAGGACAAATTAGCAGATTATTGGCCAAATTGAAAGAATTAATGTGTCATTGAATTGATTATGATGATATTGATAAGGATTATGATAGTTCTGAGGCATTGATGAACTTTGACAATGCGCTCAAATAATGATGTTGGAAATTGATTAAATTACATCAATGAACTTTGATGATGCTAGAGGATTGATAAAGAATAAGAGGACATCGATGAACTTGGAAAATTCTCCCAAAATAATGATGATCTAAAATAGCATTGATGAACTTGGACAATGCCATTGAATTGATGATGACAATATGACAATGATAACATCGATGAACTTGGACAATGTTATCAAATGGATGATGAAAAGATACGAAGAATTGATGAACTTGGAAAATTCCCCTAGAATGATGAGATTGAATTAACGATGATAAGATTTACTAGAATTGGAAATGATTTGATTGATTTAAAAAGTGATTTAATTAGGCATCGATGACCTTGGACAATGCCCCTGAATGGTTGGAATGAGTCCAAAATAATTATGAAATGATTAGGAAGAGAATGTGATAGATTTGAGTTGATTTAGAATGATTTGATATGGTTTAGGATCATTTAGGATCAAATAGGATCGGTTTAAGAATATTTAGGGTTGATCGAGATCGATTAGGAAATGATAAATTCAGCCAAGATGACAAAAATATTAGCAATTAATTGAACAATTCACAATATTCAATTAAAAATGAAAGACACAATGGTGTCATATAATAAGGATCATATGCGCAACATAGAGGAATAATTAGAGTGCAAAACAATGTTTCAATTGTAATGCCAAAAATGTTAAATACGTAGACTAACATACTTAAACTGTCTACAATACTATATACACATGGGATTTTTTCTTAGTTTTTCCCCTTTCAAAACACTTGTCTTAATGTGTTCATCTTGAAGAATCTTGATGGTTTTGGTGATAGATCTTGAAGCATTATCTAATTCATTGTGTTTATGGTAAAATACTTCCCTTTACTTCACTCACTTGGATTCTTTCCTTTAGCTCTTTTCATTTTGGTATTTTTCTTATATGGTATTAGAGTAGGCTAATCCTTGTTTTGAGTGTTTGCATGAAGGTACCATTCTAAGAATATCTCATTTGAGAAGAAGAAAGCCTTCTTTTCTTTGTTGATTTGTTAACTTTTTGTTGCAGGATTTTTTTGTAGATCTAACATTTGTTGCAGGCTTTTTTTGTAGATCTAACATTTGTTGCATCTCTTTCTTATCTCCTTTGTTATTTTATATCTGGTTTTAGTTTCTGGGATTTGAATTTTTGTGGGGTTTGGATGATTCACCACCAAACCTCATTTATAGTTCTTTATAATTAGTTTTAAATGGCTTGCTGCCATATCGAAGTTTAATAATCTTCATTTCAAGTTTTTTTTTTCAAGATCTAACTTCAACCTGTTGGGCAACCGCAAGGCTTTATAGTCATATCACTCTAATGTTTGATGCATGTTTTAATCTAATTGTTTTTATTCAGCCCTCAACTGGTTTGGTTATTGCAGGATTAAAATAATATCTCAAATTATACCTATTCATTTGGTTTAACTCTCTTCCTATATAACTCTTTTCTCATTTATCTTTGCAGGCTGATTTTGCTTAGCTCTGGTTCTTTCATTTTATCAAAACTTTTCTTCTCATACTTATTGTTACTATTTGTTGTTTATAACTTTATTTACACAAAAACTAATATATATCTAACTCTTGTTTTTAATCCATTTATTGTTTAAAATACATTTAATCTTCTTGTCTCCTTAGCTTGCTACTAGCAGTTCTCTCCCTTGGTCACACAACATCTCCCACGTAGCATTCCTGTCAGTAGCAACTTCATCCCATGCAACATCTATTCTTTTATTATTGCATCCCATGCAACATCTCCCTTTGTTGCGAAACCCTTTACTTAGGATATAACATCTCCCTTAATCTCTCCTTGGTAGTGTTTCCCTCTCCTTGGATGCATTTTTTCTTACACCATCTTCTTCACCCAATTTCTTGCATAGTATTTACACCTCCTCCTTCTCTCTTTGCCTTTGCATTTACATTTTATGTTTGCATACGTTGTGCAACATTTCCTTGAATTGGCTACACGTACACTCCAACCTTCTTTAACTCTTGTTTTGTCTGGTTTTGACATCATATTATTCCATTCCTTGTGCAACATTAGACATTGGTTTCAGTTTGTGCTCTGTCCTTATTCCTTGCGCCAGTTTTCCCATTCATTTCTATGTAGTTTTAGTTACTTTCAACAGCTTCTCTGCTAGTTTGGTATATTTCTGACCATTCTTTGCTTCTAGTTCCATTAGTAATTTAGTTATCATTATTTTCATCTTGTTCTGCCTCTATTTTAATTAATTATACTTATTATATCTTTTAATACTTCATTCGTTATATTCTCTCTCCTTTCATTGATTTATTAATTATTAATTAACATCATAACATTTTATCTATCTATTTAATCATACCATTTTTTTAAACTTTAATACATTGTTGCTACTATCTTTTTATGTTCTTAACCCATTAATATTTTCATTTTAGTTTTTTATTTAAACTTGTCTTTTTCAAAATTTGTTAAGTCTTATCAATTTTGTTCACATTTACTAAAGGGGGATTAACCTTGTTTAAAAACTTGTTTAACCTCATTCCTGAAATCAAAATGAACAGTTCTAACTATCATCAATGAAAGACACATATTTCTTTTATATTTCATTTTAAGCATTTGCTAGAAGTTGCTACAGATGCCTCTGTTGAACTGGCTACCACTAGTTCTCAAGATGACAAAGATGCATGGAAAGCTAAAAATGAAGAAGCTTTTAGATTAATTGGCCTTTCTATTATTCATGATCTATACTTCTTGATTGGAAATTACACCAAAGCCCATCAAGCATGGGACATTTTGAAACAAACTTATGATAGCTCCACCGAATCACGAAAGATTCAACTTCAAGACAACTTGGAAGATTTGAGGTATACAGATTTCAAAACCATGGATGAATTCTTACTTAAATTTGATGCTATTAAAACTCAATTAAGTGGTTTAAATGTTACTTTAACTTATATAAGATTAATTACCATCACTATAAAGAAATGTCTTCCTAAATAATTTCAACAATTTATTACTAACATTCATTCTCAACTTTCTATTCCTAGTTTAGCTCCTCAATTAAATTATGCCATTTTTCAAAATTTATTACGTCAAGAGGAAGCTAATTTACTGTAATTTGGTACTCTTAGATCTTATGAACATGTTTTTGTGTCTAAGCATCAAAATCAAAATAATAGATCATATAATCATAATACTTCTAACAATAATAATAATAATTATGATAATAACAATTATAATCATCACACCAATAATAATCACCATAATAATAGTTAGACAAATAACATATTTAATTATAGGCCCTCAAATAACAATAATACTAATCATAATAATACTTATAATACTCAACAAAATACTCCTAATAAGAAACTACATTGTACTTATTGTGGAAAAGATGGCCACCTAACTACCACTTGATTTGAAAAGCAAAATGATAAGAAGCCTATGAATAACAATAATCAAAATAATTACAAATCTCAAGGTAATCAATCTCGTAGTGCTTTTACTACTTGTTACAAAGCTTCTCATGCATTAGAATGGATTATTGATAGTGGGGCTTCTCACCATGTTACATCTCATAGAGAAGTATTTGATTCTTTGTAACCTAATACCACACATATTCCTATTCAATTAGCTAATAATCATAGTTGCAAAGTTGACAGATTTGGTGATGTTAATGTTCCAAATGGAAAATTACACAATGTCCTTTATGTTCCTAAATTAAAATCCAATCTTCTTTCACTTGCTCAATTATGTCAAGATTAAAAAGTTTAATTTCATAAGGACATGTATTATATTATTGACCCTAACACTAATCATGTTGTTTATAATGCTAAGATGGATCATGATAACTTGTTTAAATTTTATGAGTTTGCCTCTTCAAAGTACTCTTTGAACGTTAATATTGATTTCAATGTATGGCACGAAAGGCTCGACCATTTTAATTCTGATTATATTTCTTTGATGCAAAAATCTAACATGGTTGAAGGATTACCCCATATTGTTCAATCTAAAATTACATGCACATGGTGCATGAGTGGAAAAATGAAAAGGGATCCCTTTCCTCATGGTACTTCACAGAGGGCCTCTCATAAGTTACATGTTATTCACAATGACCTTTTGGGACCAATGGATAACACCTCCATACAAGGTTCAAAGTTTTCTTTTACCTTTGTTGATGATTTTACTCGAAGAATTGGGATCTATTTCTTGCATAGTAAAGATCAAGTTCTTGACACATTTTCTCAATTTCATTTGTTTGTGGAAAGGCAATTTGGTTCTACGCTTCAAATTCTTAGAATCGATAATTTTACTAAATATGTTAATAATGCTTTTCATTCTTACTTTAGATCTTTTGGTATAAAACATCAGCTTACCGTTCCTTATACACCACAACAAAATGGTGTGGTGGATAAGAAGCATATAACTATTGTGTAAATAGCTAAATGTATGTTACATGCAAATAATATGCATTACAAGTTTTGGGTTGAAGCAATGGCTTGTGCCACTTATATTCTTAATAGAACTCCTACTAAAGCTTTGCAAGATATAACTCTTGAGGAAGCATGGTCCGGTAGGAAACCCAATTTTCAACATTTAAGAATTTTTGGATCTATTGCTTATGTTCACACACCCAAACAAAAAAGGAAAAAACTATATTCTAAATCATCTCCATTTATTTTTGTTGGGTTTGATGAATTTACTAAAGGTTATAGAGTTTATGATCCTATTACTAACAAGGTGCATCTTGCAAGAGATGTTTGTATTGCTGAAAATGAAGTACATGATAGTTCCAAGGTCAAAGATGATGAATTTAGAGGAGGCACTATTGAGATCGTGGAGGACTAACCTCCTATCCTAAACTCTGCTCCTAATACATCTATTTCTATTCCTAGTAGTAGTAATAATGATGATGATGATGATGATATATCTACTCCTCACAGTGATAAGTTTGTTCATGATGGTAATGATATATTTACTCCTCATAGTGATATTTCTGTAACTTCTAAGAGAAATCCTAAATGGTTTAAAGATTTACTTAATGAAGGTGATGATTATATTAATATAATGGGTGGACTTAGACCTAGGAAAATTAATTATTTCAATTATGATTTGATGTCTTCTCTTATGAATTCTAATGATCCTCAAACTTTTTCTCAAGCTAAAAATCAACCTCATTGGCAAACTGCTATGCAAGAGGATTATGACACTTTAATTTCTAATAATTCTTGGGATTTAGTTACTTTACCTCATGATAAAAATCTGATTTCATGTAAACGTTTATATAAAACTAAGTTGAATGCCAATAATGAAATTATTAAGTTTAAAGCTAGGCTAGTAGCAAGAGGTTTCTCTCAAATTGAAGGTAGACTATAATGAGACCTTTGCTCATGTTGCAAAACTGCCTATCATTAAAGTTGTTCTTGCTTTAGCTTCTAAAATTAATTGACCTATTCACCAAATGGATCTTAAAATTCTTGTTTTAAATGGTGATTTGCACAAAGAAATCTATATGTCTCAACCTCTCGATTTTAGTAAAAAAGGTAATGAACATCTAGTATGTAAACTGAAGAAATCTATTTACCGTTTAAAACAATCTCCTAGAGAGTGGTATTCCAAAATCAATGCTTTCTTTATTTCTAAAGGTTTTTATAGAATTAAAAATGATCCTAACTTGTATATCAAGCATAGTGAAGATAACATTGTTATTATCATTCTATATGTTGATGATTTTATTCTCACTTCCAATTCTAACTATTTAATTTCTGATATTAAGTTTCAACTTAACCAAAAATTTCAAATGACTGATTTAGGGCTTCTACATTATTTCTTAGGAATGCAAATTTGGCAAACCCCTAAGTGTATTTTTATTTCACAAAGTAAATATTCTAAAGACCTTCTAGATAGATTTCATATGAATGATGCTAATCGTGTTTCAATTCCATGTGAATTAGGAACTAAGTTAATGATAGATATGATATCTCCATTTATAGATGCTACTCCTTATAGACAACTCGTAGGAAATTTAAATTATCTAACTCTCACTAGACCTGATATATCTTTTAGTGTTGGTTTAGTTTCAATATTTATGTCCAAACACACTTCAAAATTGCTAAAAGAATATTATGATATATTAAAGGTACTCTTAATGTAGGATTATTTTATGATGCAAATTTTGATTTTTCATTAAAAGGTTTTATTGATTCATGTTTAGGTGGAGACCCCCAATGATGGGAAATCCACCCGTGGGTATTGTTTCTTTCTTGGTTCAGGTGTTATATCTTGGAAAAGTAAAAAAGATCAATCTGTCATGTTCTACTGAAGCTGAATACAAAATTTGTACTAATTCTTCTAAGGAAGCTTTATGGCTTAGAATAATACTTGAAGATTTGGGTCTACCCCAACAAGAACCTACACCTTTATATTGCGACAATCAAAGTGCAATAGCCTTGGTGAAGAATCTGGTTTACCATGCAAAGTCAAAGAACATTTCTCTCCACCGCCACTTCATTAGAGAGAAAAATAAAGAAAAGAAAGTGTCCCTCATCTATTGCAAGGATGTAGATCAAGTTGCAGATATTTTGACAAAGCCTCTTTCTAGATAAAATTTTGAATTTCATTGAAAAAAATTGGCTTTGATACCCATTGATGTAATCAACCCAAATAAAGATTAAAGAGGGGGTGTTAGAATTAATAATATTTCCTTGGTGTATTATTTAAATATGGATAAGCCAAGGTATGGACTAAAATATAAATTTTTCTCTAGTCCAAGTGGGTGGACAACTCATTTATTTTATTTCCTTTTTAAGGAAATTAGCTTATTCCTTCTTAAGAAGATTCTCACACTTGACACACACTTAATATGAATGTGGCATTCATAGAACACAAGAGTTACATTCTAACTTCAACACTCATATTTATTTAAGAGATGCTTCTCCACACACTTTAACAACAATTTTCTCACTTCTACTATTTTTTCCTCACATTCTCAAATCTTGCTCTCTCATTGTTGTAATGAGCTTCTTGCTCACATTCTCTCTCTTTATCTAGGTTTTTTTTGCCTCATTCATATCATATACACAAGGGGTTTTTTCTTATTTTTTTCCCTTTCAAAATAATTGTCTCATTGTGTTGATCTTAGAGCATCTTGATGGTTTTTGTGATAGATCTTGAAGCATTCTCTCATTCATTGTGTAAATGGTAAAATACTTCCTTTTGCTTCACTCACTTGGATACTTTCCTTTAGCTCTTTTTATTTTTTTATTTTTCATATAGAAATTTATCTTTGATTATAATTTAGATTGCACAAATAGAATTGCATGCATATTTGTATTGAACAATCAAAAAAGAGGTATTTAAAAGTGGTTAAAGATATTCTATCGCATCTTCATTTGAAACCAACCAGCAAAGGTCTCCTTGTGAACATTCACATTTATCTTCAATTGAGTCTCCACATGGTAGTACCATGACCATTGAGAACCTAGGGAGTAACCTTGTTACTCTTTTAAGAGGGGAATTTGTATCACTCATTCCTAATTGTTACATAGTGTAAACATGACACTCAACAAAATTGGCGCTAGAAGGAGGGTCTGTAGACGTCCAAAATCGTCCTTATATTAATTTGATTAATATTCCCATAACATTATAGTTAATTTTAATTAATTATATTTGTTATATTCTTCTATCTATTTAATTAAATTTATTTTATTAAATATGATTCATCTCCCTTAGTATTTAAATTTAATTTAAATACTATCTCTTTTAATGTATTGAATTCTATTTAATACATTATCCCTCATTAATCCCCTTTAAATAAAAATTTTAATTTATTTATTCCTTCACATGACTTATATTCTACTAAACCATAATTAATTCAAATTAATTTGGATTAAGCTAATTTGAGCCTAGATCCTACCCTACCTCACATCACTCTCACCAAATATACCTACTCACTAATTAACTAAGGTTAATTAGGCTAATTTCTTGATTCCTACAACAATTAGTCCTAATTATTTGCTCACACATGTGTGAGCAAATTTTCAAAAAT